>JAQFZO010000940.1:0-19232 GCA_034695885.1 Geophilus flavus | reverse complement strand
CCCATGTAATTAAGACTGCAATTACCACTAGTCTGTCAGCTCATTAAATCTTTGCATTGATCCCTATTGAAATTTATATGGCTAGCCAATGGCCATTCATCAAGATTCCAAAAGAAATTACATAAACAAGACTTTTCAAGAGAATCTTTTTTTTTAAAAAAAAAAAGATTATTTAAAGCCAATTATCAAACGAAATTAAATTTGCCCTAAACTGGTTATCACAGAACTGCTCCAATAAAAAAAATTGCAAACTTGTTTACAAATTCACGCCCGGATTTTTTTCGACTTTGTGGACGTGACCACCAACACACACTTTTCACAGAACAAAATCCAGAGAAATCTGCATAAGCACCATGGCCACCAGTCTCAAGTAGACAATTTTTTAAAATTTGAAAGACACATGGGGGGAGTTGAGAATTTCCCATATACAACATAACAAACACTGCTAGTTTCAAATTTTGAGCCTTGTAGGTCATACCATGGAGCGATGGCTCCATCAAAAGTCTCCGTTATGTTTACTATTAATGGTTATCTCTTTTTGTCCAATCAATAGTGTGACAATACAAGGCACTTATGCTTAATGTATATAAAGTTAGGGACTTATAGTTGTTGTAAGAAGTCCTTATGTGTTTATTATTATTAGTACTAGAAGAGTTTAAAAATCAATTGCGCACCCAAGAATAGACCATCAAATTCCAAGGAAGA
Organism: Geophilus flavus; assembly: GCA_034695885.1. Lineage (NCBI taxonomy): Eukaryota > Metazoa > Arthropoda > Chilopoda > Geophilomorpha > Geophilidae > Geophilus > Geophilus flavus. The sequence goes on along the minus strand of JAQFZO010000940.1, from coordinate 18,527 downwards.
AATAATCATATCGATTACAAATTTTGTTTTTCTTAATTGACCTTGTTGCCATATCTTATCGTATAAATTATTCTGTAATTAAAATGTCTGCGATTATGTATATACATACGTTCTATTCGACCGGAACGGTAGCAAAACCTTCAATGAATTTCCATATTTTTGCGACCAGGTTTTTTTCACTGGTGTCCCTCCTTTATCTTCTTCCCTGCAATTAATAAATTTAAAAAATTATCAAAAAATTTAAAAAAAAACACTTTTTGCCTTGAACTTCAAATGGAACATGGGAACTGGGAACTCACAACTACAAATTATGACATTTTTTTACCCTCAAATACTTGTTTTAATATCTCATTTTAATTTTTTTTTATTTTTAGCAGATAAAATTTCATCTCTTGAAATTAACCTCATTTATAATGGTCAAACACATCATGATAAAATTTCTTATTTTTTTATTTATTTTTCATACAATTCTCTCTAGAAAAAAAAATCAAATAGTCCTTAACTACCCCTTGTTGTTAAATTAGGGCTAACAACCATAAAGAGCAGTTCAAACAAATTAATTCCCCCCTACAGCCACACAACAGCCCCTCCCCCTCCCCCCTTAAAGACTTTGGGGATTTCCAGCATTTTTGCAAACCCCTAATGTCTTGGGTTTTTCCTAATTCCTTCCCTCCTTAAGGTCAACCCAAATTCTTTTGACAGTTTTTGAGCCATCAACTTGAACCAAATGTTTAAACATTCTCCTTCCATTCAAGGTTAATGAACTGGTTGTTTTCCCAAAACATTTCTTCAATAAATTCTAAACACATCATCACTTGAATGTAGGAAAAGAAATTGCCACTTTCCCTTCAAACTCAAACCTAATTTGCAATAAAATGATGCTGAAGGAGATAAATAGATGCAAAAGTTGTTTTTATTGCTTTTCAGGTGTAAACAAGCAACCTAGACATAGTTTTTCTCAATTCACAACATTTCTGAATTCTATTTCTATTTTTAATTTAAATTTCATTGAAAAAATGTTACTTCAAATTTTTTATATATTAGTCACATTTCCTTTGAATTTAATCTAAAATCTCACAATTTTTCAACTTTTTCAAGTTATAGGACTAAAATTTAACAATTTTTTTTTTAAAAAATAAGAAATTTAACCCTAAAATCAAAAATCAGGTGCCACATCACCAAAAACACCAAAAACCACAAAATTTACGTACCCCAAAAAATCAAAATATTAAAATATTTTCCTTATGAAACATAATTATCCTATCCAAAATATCACTCAAGAGCAGTAAACTCATTTCAACTTTAAAAAAAAAATAATCACAAATTAAAAAAAAAAAATAAAAAACTCAACTGATTTTTACATATCAAGTGAATCCACAGAAAACCTAGAAATCCATTGAATATCCAGCGATCGAATTTTACAGTAAACCAAATTAAGAGAATAGGAAAAAAAAATTCATTCAAAAGGTGACCTGATCTATTAATTTCCGGAAATACCTAAAACCTCGTGTCTTTTTATTCCCTGATCATTTCGTGCCAATTCAAACAGCCTATTTTATCATTTTTATTCATTTCCAACCTTTTACATAAAAACGTCCTTGACTTTCACAAAAAAATCAAAAAAATTAAAAAATTAATTTGATTTTTTCACCCAAAAAATAAAAACATTACCAAAACAAAATTTTTTCGACCTTACAAAATGAAAACAAAAAATTTGTTCATTTAAAAAAATCAAAAATTCAAACTTTTTGATTTTTTCAATTAAAAAAAAATTAAAAACTTACATTGTATTGTCCAGTATCTCGACTGTATGTGTTTTCCCTTCATCTGATCTACTCATGTCAATTCAGTGAGTGGTTGTGAGTGAATGATGTATCAGAGGATCGAATACAAGTTTGTGTCCCGACCTTTTATACTTCCCAGTTCCCAGGTGAAGTTGAGCCAATGGCAATAAAGTTGAGCTAGTTCCTAGTGACGACACTAGAGTAGAGCAACAAATGATGTTCGATGCGTCTCCTCAATTTTACTTCCAGTCTTAACTTCTTTTTTCTACTTTATCTAATTAAAAAAAAAAAAAAAAATCGCCATGACTCCGAAACCTACAACATGGGTCAAATTCTTTATCGACTCGGGTCAAATTGTCAAATTACAAAAGAAAATTTATTTTTTATTTTTTAAAATTTGAATATTAATTAATTAATTAAATGGAATTATTGATTAAATGAATAAAATCTCACCTTTTAAAAGTTATATCGTTGTTTTTCATTGTGTCTTGCACATGTTGCTGTTGATGAAGAATTGAAGATGTGGTCGCAAGGAATTGTGGGTGGAATTTGAGATAAAGGATGGATAAGATTTTATTTCGGGTTGATCTCGTGACAATTATTCTAGAAATTAATCTCAAATCTGCATGCGGAAATCGTGGATTGATTATATTCATTAAAGATAAGAAGATGAGTTGCAATTAAGAATTTTTTCGTGATTTTTTTCAAACGGAAACAATTTTGAAGGTAATTTTTATTTCATAATAAATATAATTGTCCAGTTTTCCGTGGTACTTATTAGTTACATAAGTAAAACTAATTTATAGCACGCAGTTATGATTTAATGAAAATGCATATTTGTCCAAAACCATATTGGTGACAATTCGTGGATGTGGAGACACTTTGACTGAGTTCTGACGTCATTACCCGCCATTTTGTCAGGCTGCTGGAATGATTGGGATTGGTTGAGAGGAATTTGATTGGTGTACAAATTGGAAGTTGGAAGTATTTTGGGGTAAAATGCAGGAAAATGGAAATTAACAGCATATTACAACAAATTAGTAAAAAATTCCAGTTTTCTATTTTTGTGGAGTTTTCCTGTTGTTTGTTTATTTTTTTTTTAAATTTTTTTTCTGTTTTGTTGTCAATTAATTAATTATTTTGATGTTGAAATATTATTTTGTGGATTTAACACCGAATGTGTTCAATCTTGGACTAACATATGTTAGTCCAAGGTTCAATTAAACAAATTTTTGTGAAATTTTTACAATATTTGGTGTAAATTGTCATTTTCTCATTAAAAACACAAGTTTCTTTAAGAAAATTTCTATCACTGCCTTTAAAAACATTTGTGTAATATAAAGAAGTCACAAATAAGATAAAAGTAGATAAAAGTTAATTTTAATTGATAAAATGAAATTGATATGTTTGGTGTAGTGCTTTTGTGTTGAGTAATAAAAATTCTATTTTGTTTTCCTTGCATTTTTTCATGCAAAAAATGACATTTAAATTTTTCTACAATTTACTACAATTTACTACCTTCATAATTGTCAATCTGCAAACATCCTGTGATGCAACATATGAATCACAATTGAAGCAAGATAAAATTGCATTTAAAACTCAAATAGATAAATATAAGATGAGTTTAAATCCATTCATCAAGTCTGGAATCAGAAAAATAAATTTTTTGAGTCACTGATGAAACCCAAGTAATTGAAAAATTTTTTTTTCATTTTTTCTGATTTAAATTACATTTAAATTACATATTGAGTCAGTGTCTATATGTCATGAGCACATGACATAATCATGGACTACTTTATTGCCGTAGTTGAAGTCACATTTTGTATTATGCAATTTTAGCAGTATAGGACATTAATAGCTCAATGACATTTAATTCATTTTTAGGTTGGAGGTTGAGTGAGGTATTCCACAGTGATTTTCCATTCCTTCTGAGAGCATTTGGCAACAGCAAGCTTCTGCCAATGATCCAGTGTCTTGAAATTGAGAATTTGATTCTTCGCAGAAGACTCCCATCAGGACAATTGAGTCAAAAATTCAAATTATTATGACCTTTAGCAAAAACTTTGTGATTTACTACACAAAAAGAGAATATTCTGAGTTATTCTCATTTAAATTAATTAATTTATTGATAAAATATCAAAAAAATTTGATATTTTAGAAAATTCAGTGAATTTTGGATTTCATATTACTGTATGAAAAATGAAATTTTCGGAATATTTCGAATACAAAGAACCAGAAAAAAATAAATTCACATCACAAAAGAAAGAATAAAGACTCCCAGTGGAACAGAGTAAAACCTATTCTGCGAAATCTGTTGCTGCATGACTCCAGGGTGGCAGGATTTCATTCAAACACATAAATAATAATAATAATAATTTGCAAGGAATTAAATTTTTTTTTTGTTCAATCAATATTTACATAAAAAAAATTTTTTAGCACCAGTTGGTACCAGTCCTTTTGGTTCCACACTAAAACAAGTGCTGAGTTGGGAAAAACCAAAATTTAAAAAAGACATTTTATAGACTGAAAAATTATTTCTTATATAAGTAAGGCAAGAGAAATTAAAATTCTACTTTTTAAAATTCCAAGAACTCACCCTAAAATTTCAACATCACTATTTCTTTTTTAACAATTTTATAAAATTAAAATTTAATTTTGTTTGGATAATTAGTTAATGATACAGTAATTTACAAGTTATATTTTTTTTTTTTGGCTTTCCTGTTTTATTTGTTTCCATTTTTCAATTTTAAAAGAAAAATTTATTTTTTCCTGTCAAATTTAATTGAAGTTCCATTGAATCCTCTGGCCTCAGTGACACTTATCCAACCTTGATGAACTGTCACACAAATATTCCAATTCTAGACAAATCTGGATGACGTGAGTTTTCAGCTTTTTTTCGCTTATGTCAAAAATTAGTTAAAAAATTGTCTTGTATGGAGCAATTCCAAATTCTAAACTCCAAAATCCAAATTCTGTTGATAATTATAATTACCCTTGAATGTTATGATGTTAAATTAGACAAGAAAGAAATAGGAAACATAAAATTTTTCTATTTTTTCTTTTTGTGAATTTTGCATATTTCCAAAATAAAAATTGTGACTGTGTAACAAAATCGTGATTCGTTCACACTTATCTGAAAAACACACGAATTTTATTGAATAATTGAATGGATTTAGGAACTTTTTCTTTTTTTTTAAATAAAAAATGTTCATTTATTTTTTTCTTAATTTTTTTTTGTTGAAAATATTCAAAATTTTGATATTAACTCCAAAAATCTCCAAAATTCTCATCACGGGCCATTCGAGTGAGTTATATTTTACTCAGGCACCTGTGAACAGACAAATGATGTCAATAAAAAGTGAGTCAGTCGTCATTGACTCACGAATCACTTTTCAGACTTCCTCGATATCAATTTCCTATCGCCATTCAACAAAATATCCTGACATTGTTCGTTCGATGACGCACGAAATTAACACTATGACACATTTTGAAAAAATAATTCAAATTCAATCAAAAATTTTAAAAATTGCCAGTAAATTCCCTGAAATCAAATACACAATCCGAAAAAAAGGGAAAAATAATTCAGTATTTTCGAAAAGTTTGTCTGAGAATAATTTTTTTTCATCGTTTTTTCGATTTAAAGCTTCGCATCGAACTTGTACGTTTGTCCCAAATCGTACAACTCAGCGTGTACTTCTTGGTAATGAGGATCGAGATCGTTTTCGATACGCTTCAACCATTCCGCCACTTTATCGTGACCAGCTATATCATAACCGATCGCTCGTGGTTGTTCCAATTCGCACGCACAGACGATATCAGCGATACTGATTTCGTTTCCAGCAACGTATGGTTGGTTTTTGAGAAAAATATTTTCGATCGCTGAAATCGAATCGCTAACTTTCTTCTCATAACTTTTCGCGCGTCTTTCATTCACTGGTTTTCCTGATATTTTTGGATACAACCACTAGAAATAAATAGAAAAATTTTCGCCTTTATTTGTTTTCTTCTGTTTTAACCCTTTACCTTGATCATGAAAAACATCGCACCACCCAATCGTAGATTCAAATGTTGCCATTCCAAGCATTCGTCAACTTTCGCTCGTTTTTCACTCGATTCTGGATACCAGTGGTCAGGAATCGCAAATTCTCGGGTCAAATAGCGATAAATTGCAATGCTGGAATAATGGCATTAGTTTAAAAATAATTTTTCTTTTATTTATTTATTGTTTCTTCACCTTTCGGCAAGTTTGAATCCATTGTGGTCAATTGCAGGAACTCTTTTGAAAGGATTGATTTTCGCGTAATCTTCTCCCATATGTTCACCTGCGTTGAAAATTAAAATGAAAAATTTTAGAAAAAATTAATTTTTTATAAAAAAATTCATAAAATCGAAATTTACCCGACATTAATGCAACTGGATGAGGTATAAATGGAATTTTTGTTGCCCTGAGGAAAATTATGAGAGCTCTCGAAGGTTGAGAGAGCACATCGTAGTAAACTTTCAATGCCATTATGAATTTGATAGGTTTTTGAGTCGGAATGAACCGAAATTCAACAGAAATTCAACTAGTGTTGCATTCGTGTTGAACTAAATCTTGATAATTTCTTTAAGTGATATGGAAGATATGACTTCCGGCATGTGTTTATCGATTTTATCGCTGATAGCAACAGAAAACCGAACTTTTGTTAGTGGCTGCATCGTTCTTGTTATAAAAAAAATGTTTAATTTGTAAATAAATTTATTTTTATTTAAAAAAATTTATTTTTATTTAAATAAATTTAATTTTTATTACAAAGGTTAATTTTTTATTTAAAAAAAAACAAACTTCCGATTCGTTAGTTAGCGGTATCATGCAGGTTGAAAGGAATTAAAATTCTTCGATTAGTTCCAAAACTCGTCACCGCGTGTATAAAAGGGGAGAGCAGCACGCGACAGAAAAAGGAAACGATCTCCTTTTCCCTCATATTTCTCGAGTCTCACGTTTACGCTCACACATTCGATCCGTTGCAATCAGTGAACTAGTACTACTTAAATCGTCAGAATCGACACGCAAAAGATGGTGAGAACACTGTTCGTCCGTTTGATGCTAAAAATTTAATTGAAAATCCGACTATGTGGTTAAAAAATGTTAAAAAATTTCGAACGTGGCCTTTTTTCCCTTTATTTCCTACAACATAAAAACTTTTTACTATTTTCAGTTTAAAATTCTCTTATATTTCTAAAAATTTCATTTAATCTTTCACAGGAAACTCTGAAAATTCCATCCGCGTGGATTTTCCGTTCGAAGATTCGATCACGTGTTTTCAGGTACAAAAAGGCGCGAATTTTGAAAAAAATCCTGGTAGTAAATTCTCATGATGAATTAGCTATATTTAATTTTCTGACACCTCATAGGAATAAATCGTGTCTAGAACATGCTAAATTTTCTGATTATTTATTTTTAACAATTTTTTTGTCAAAAAATCATTCGAAAATAGGCCTAAATGGAATTTTTTTTGTTCTAGGGTTAAGAAAAATGGAACAATTGAAGTAAATTGAACGGAATTTCATAGAAAATGACGATGAAGGTAAATTTTTAAACCTTTTTTCTCGAAATAAAAATTAATATCGAGGCAATCTAGAGTTACCAAACTTGTTACACATGCATGTTTTGGCGCTTACGCTGTCGTAAATAAAATCTACGATCAAAAAATGAATTTGTTTTAGAATTTTCAGCTAAATATGATTGTATATACAATTAAACGATTTATTTACGTATTTTCCGAGTGTTGAATGAATTTTTCTTTGTTTTAGGCACAACCACGTGGCTTTTGGGCCGTTTTTCCTCTGGAAATCAATTTCCTGTGTGTAAGTAAAGTTTAAATGACAAAAAATACAGTTTAAATCGAATTAATGATGAGTCTTAATCTTGAATTATATCGTGTGGGAAAATAAACCTTTAAGAAGTACTGAAATTAATTTAATTTTAAAATTTATAATTTTTTTTGACTGTTTTCTAATTAAATTCTTTTGTTTCAGTTACCACAATGAAAATTCTTACCATAGAGTGAAAAAAGTTACCGGAAACTGGATTTAACGGTAATTTTAACGTTTATTGAATAAAAACTTACTACCGACACATTCTAGAGTTACCAACTTGTCGATAATTTGCATGTTCGGTGCTAATGTAGTCGAAAATAAAATCTGCAATTAAAAAAATGGATTTGTCTTAGAATTTTCAGCTTAAAAAAGATTGTAGATACAAAAATTTTTATTTAAAAAAAAACTTTTTTACTTCTGGTTCTAAAACGAATTATTCTTACAGAAATGGCGAGGATCAGTTGTTGGAGTTCACCGTAAATGGATTCGTGGGGATTTAAACTGGAATTGAAAGGTGAATATATTTTTTGGTAAATTAAAAATATTAAAAAATATTAAACCTGATGATGACACGATGACGAGTCCGATGCTGGATGGAATTCTCGTTCGGTTATGTTCTATGATTGAAGGAGAAGAAAATTTGGTGACATGATGCGGTTTGAGGCATTTGTCTGAAGGTTTTTTGATTTAAAAATATTTTTTTAAACTATTTTTCGAAGGTAAATAAATTTAACATGGAAATTTAAAATCAAGGAACCGACATTCGGAAAATTTGTAGACAAGATTTTAGGGATTATTTTAAAGATTGTGATTTTCATAAATGTTGGACCCCTTGAAAATTGGTTATGATTTTTAACTAAATATTTTAATATTTTCTTATAGGTTTGGTAACAATAGAACATCAAACATCTCTTTGGATTCTTGAGGTGAGTTTTGTCTTCAGATTTCTGCTAAAACTAAATTTAAAAGTTGAATGATGAACTCAATTTATGCCAAACTAGAGTTTCCGATATTAATTGACGAAAATATTTATCTGATGCATTCTGAATTAATTTTACAAAATTAAACAACTGAAATCAAGTATTAATAAATGTTATACCTTTAGATTCACCTGGAAGTCGATCACCTACAGCTAAAGGTACTTCACTCTTGTCTATTTAACCCTAAAAACTACAAAATTTAAATGATGAGACTTAAACCCTGAAAATAAATGATTTAAACCTAGGCTTAATCTTTTCTGATATAAAATTCACAAAACCATCCATAACTCGAAACAACATGAGTTCTAATCAGAAACTTTATATTTTAAGATAAACTCGATGTTGATTACCACCTGCTACTGTAGGAAGAGATGTTGATAACGACCTGCTACTGTAGGAAGATAAACAGATGTTAATGTTTAACTAAAAGTTCTAATAAAAAATTCTTTATTTACAAGTGCAAAAAATAAAATGGCACATTACACTAAAAATATAAACTGTATAAAAAAAAAGTTGAATAAATAAGTGTTTATTTAAAAAAATATAATTTTTTCTAATTTTTACCATCCATCTGAAAAACTTTCCATATTTTTTAAAGCAGTGATCTTTTTCCAACTTCTTTGATCGGCTGAAGTGGAAATTGTCCGATTTGAGTGTTTTTTTTTTCAAAAAACATTCTGAATCATCCGATGATATCTGGATGCGATATTGAAATTCATTTAAAGCCCACTATTACGAACCATGTTATAACAATTGAAAATTTTGTCTGGTTGGATTATTCATTACAATATGGGCGACTTCCGGTTTTGTCAAATTTACTAGTCATTGGTTGATACTTGGACTAATGATTAGGTCCAAGGGTTAATTATGACCAAGAAACCAGACATTACAATTAAAACACAGTTTTCAAGTTCGTAATAGCGAAGTTAGGTGGGTAGAATGTACAGTAGCAATCACAAGTAACTGGTCAAACACATTTCACACATAATTAACCCCTTTAACCCTTCATGACCCCCAATTTTTTTTTTCAAGTCATTAAATACTGGGTGATTTGCAAAAAAAAAATCACCAAATAGTTCGTGATGTCAAATAAAAGTTATAAAACTTATAATAAACATACAGCTCATTAAGTATCTGACCAAAATGAATTTAAAAAAAAAAGTTTTTGAACAAAATATTATCATCTTTGGTTGGAGGACAATAAAAAAAACCAGTATTATTTGATAACAGTGTAATTATTTTAAGGCATTCTTCAAAAAACTTAATGAATTTTTGCAGGGTGATTTTCATTCATTTTTTTTTACAATTGCCTAAGGCCGGAATAAATGTTTGCTTACGCTTGTGCATCATGCATGGGCTTCTACACTTGGTTTTGAGGCGTAATTTCCTGATTAAACTTTTTGATTTTAAGACGTGAACAAATGCAAACTTTCAATAGAAAGATGGATGTCCCCAGCACTGATCTAATCGTTTTGGCTCGCACTTAAGTGCAAGCATAAGTGCCCATTTACTTCGGGCCTAACCGCCTAACACTTAAGACTCTTCCCAGTTCATCCCATTTTTTTTTTTTAAATTATGGTCACAATTGTGTGTGAAAAGGTGTTTGGCCAGTCACTACTGTAGACTTCATCGGAAGTTTCTTTTCGGATGGAGGCAATGGCTGGCATTTGCGATCTAATATCCTGAGAAACCTTCGGTGGCCGTGACATTACGTGCAGGTGCCCACCAAATCGAATTTAATACTCCATGTGCTTGCTGACTCGTGCGTAAGTGGGTACATCTCGTTTCTCCTCCTCCTCCTCTTCCTCTTGCTGCCGACTTCGTCTCGTGTAATCCCCCTCTGCCTCGCTGTCCGTCTCCGGCAACGACTCCGCCACCCTGTAACTTGCCGTGGTGCTGCCATCTTCCGACGGCGGCAACGGCGGAACGGGCCGTCGATGCCTCTCGTTGTTGCCGCCACCGAACGTCGTCAAATCGGGCGGAGTTTTCTCGGCTTTGTCTTCGGGAAAAGGCGAAGGGTACGGGTGAAAGCGAGGCAGGTGAAGGTTGACCGGAGAATGGTCCGTGGACTGGACAGACCGGGTGCTCCCATACAGATGGCGCATGTAGCGACCAACATCTGCAAGTGAATTTGTGATTGTATTTTAGGTTTGTTTTTTCTCGGGTTGTGAGCTGACCTAACTGTGAAGGTCTCGTCCCGTTTTCCGGGTAGACTGGATAGTAGATTTTTTGTACGCTCATTTCCGTCATGGTTTTCGGGATGGGTCGGTCTTCACGGTAGAGGCCGACGGCTCCGATCGCTGACAGTTGACGGACCTGTGGATTTTATGTGAATTTTTGACATTTATTCAGTTTTTCATTGAATTATTTAGGTTTTTTGGATTTATGGTTATTTTGATTCACTGATTTTGTAGTAAATCAAGAAATCTGTGAATCCGGATTTGATTTTTTTATGAAGGGGCCGGATTGAACGAAAATCTTGCATGGGATTTCAGATTGAAATCCCAAGTGATTTTCTGGAGTCTCGGCCCCCTCGACCCATAATCTCCAATATTTTCAGAACACTCGGCCTCCTCGACCCAATATCCCCTAGATTTGACATCTCGACCCATAAATTTCCTCAAAACAAATAATAAAAAACACACCTTAGGAATGAACATGGCAAACAAAACCAAAGTGGCATTGGCCAGTAGACCGAACGCCAGACACTTTTCTTCGATGTTTGGCTCGTTGGGCATGAGGGCACACACCAAGATCCACACCAACCAGAGCGGCGCACTGAAACCGAACGCTAGCCCTATAAAAACGGGTTCCCGGTGATTGTCCTTAATCTTCCTGGCGGCGACCGACGTCACCAATCCTACCACAATGAGCAGCATCACGAATCCCAGCGAATGCAGCCAACTGTAGAGACCTATATTGCAAGAAGTGTTTCCGTTCCTGTAGATGAGCATCTTCTCTGCCGGCGGAACCACGATCAGCCAGTTGCAACTTATGGCCACTTGGATGCCTATGGCCAGGGTCAGGAGGAGGACTTCCACAGTCACCGGAAGGAAAACACCTGAAACGATCGATGATGGGTAATTTCACTAGCAAAAGTCAACTTTTACTAAAGTAGCTTGTGTAAAAATCATAAAAACCCACGTATCATTGAATGGATTGGCTTTTAACTATGACTTATCATCGATAATGGATTTTGGCATTCAGCTTTTGGCATCGGCTTTTAGCACATATTTCTGAAATAACCACTAGGGCATGCTAGCAACATTTGACACTTAAAAATACTAGTGACCATTTATGATGCCATCACGGGTCAGCTATGACGAGCTCAGATTAAAGACTTTTGCAAAACTAGGAATTCCTAGTTTTTGCAAAAGAGGCTTTTATGTCTTTGTTTGTACTTTCGATGACATAAAAACATCATCAAAAATCTAATAAATTTATTCTTCGCCTCTTCTGATGAGCAAGGTGCGCTTAACATGGGAGCTAAAAGCCGTTTTTACGATACAAACTGTTTCTATGACTTTTAATAACTTTTTTTAAAGTCGTGTAAGTCGTTTATTGCCTAAAAGCAGTCTTTTTTTTACAGGTCAAACCTCATTATAATGAACTGCGACATGGCGAACTATAAATTTCATTTTGTTGGTCACCCTATCTGTCCTACACTAAAAAATTTCGCCATAACAAATTTCATTATGGCGAAATTTCGTTATTAAGAACAAAATAAGAACCGAAAATGCTGTTCGTCTCGTTATAACGCACATTTCCGGCCGAAAATATGATTTTCGCGCTTTTTTGCCTCCAAACGGTAAATTTTTGTCAACACTTCTGAGATTGTTAGAATCCTTTTTTTAACAACATTTTTAACAGTTCTTGACGTTATTATGAATTCATTCATAGTGACAAAATATTCTCGTCATTACAAACTAGAGTAATTCGTTATGATGGGGTTTTCAAATTAACAAACCCTCGTTATGACGAACAAATTTTCATTTCCCCGAGCTATTCGTTATACCGAGGTTCGACCTCGCTCCTGATGTTACATTTTTTGTCTTCGGATTTTTGGATTTATTTTATTTTTACTCATGTTTTCCCATCCTATTTACCGAATGGGTGCAAACAGGAAGTGTTGCAGTGCACACCCAAATTAGCATGGTGTGACTTTGATTTTCATTGTTTTCTAAATTCACGGTTACAGATCGTTGATTTAATTTTGTTAAATTTCCTAAAACTAGTGGAAATCATGCTTGAATCATAATATGAATCACACTAAAGCATTCAAATCAAAATTGATTTTTTTCAGTTTTTTTTCATTATAACGAAGTAAAATTAACATTAAAACCAATGTGAATTCGTTATGATGAGTTTTCCACTATTATCACAAATCATCTCATCACAACTAAAATTCAGAGGGCCGGATTAGTGTGATTCATGCGTGATTTACATATTTCTTTCGATAAGTACCAAATAAATAAATAAATAAATAAATAAATAAATCACACAAAATCCGAACAGGATTCAACGAAAAACCGGCCCCCTTGAAAAAAAAAATCAATTAAATTCAAATTTAAACCCAAGGGACCCAGATTTAGCATGATTTACACATTTTAGACAACTTAAAACAAAATTCAACAAAACCCCACCAAAAAAAATTAAAAAACCAAAGAAAAAATAAAATAAACGCTAAAAATCCCCCAGATTTCACCCAAAATCGGCCCCCTCAACTAAAAAAAAAAAAACCGGCCCCATCCGACCTTTGCCTCACCCCCAAAAACCTTTCCCAACACCAGAAAAACCCAAACCAAACTTCCCGGAACCGAACCGCACCTTTATGCCTGGCGATGGTGACGATCAACTTCAACAACAACGTAGCAAAAATCACTGCATACGCACACCCGACACCAAACCTAATCACCCCGCACGACGACGGCGACTGACGGGGCAAAAACGCATACAACAAAACATACGTCGCCAAAATCCCCAACAGAAGAATCTGACCGGGCCAAACCGTCCTCAACCTCGACCGGCTCTTCACGATCCGATAAACCAGGTAAATCCACAACGCCAACGTCAACAACAATCCCAAAGTTGTCAAAACCGTCAACGCGATCACCCATCCGTCCGTCCGAAATTTAAGGGGTACGTATCGCGTTCTCGGGGGCCGGGCACCGGGTTGGGGCCAGTAAATCGGTGTCGTCGGTGAGGGAATTTCCATTTTCAATCTCCATCAATGAGTTTTTCATGTCCGGTCACACGATTTTTCACTTTTTCTCCGTGTTTTCCGTCGTTTTTTTGTGTTTTTCGGGTGTGTTGATATGGCGGCGAAGTGCAGGTGGTGAGTTGCAGGTGTCGGGCGTTCGAGTGATGTAAATCGAGGGCGAATGTTGAGGTCAGTCAACCGTTGGTTGCGTCGTCCGGTGAGTTGCAGTGTTCGGATAATCAAATTTTTTTCATTTTCCTCTTTTTGTTCGTGTTTCCTTCCGGGATGTGGGTGGGGCCTGAAGATGAGTGAGAAAGTGAGAAAAAATTAAATTTGGTTTTGGGTTTGGATTTTGGCCTGTTTCCGATTCAAATTACCCTCGGCGCCATTTTTCGCATGCGACGTCTGGTGGGAAAATTTTAAAGTTTTCATTTAAAATTTTTTTTTTTTTGTAATTTTGCAGTATGTTGGTGACTTTAACATTTGTGTGTGGAAATGAGGTTGCGTTTGTTATGTAAATTCTCGGAAAAGTTAGTTTTTGTGGGTTTCGAGCGCCGTCACGTGAGGCCAATTGGAAACGATCGATGATTTGAGTCGAGCAAAGTGCGTTATTCACATTACTTACATCAAAATCACTTCCACGATAAGGTATTTCATAATTTCTATCAAATTTTTACTGAAATTATAACCCAATTCCATAATCATTGAAATTATTACTTAAAAATTTTAGTTGCTCATTTAAAGTCAATATAAACAAAAATGAAGAAACTCAACACATTTTTCTTTACATCAACTAGTAAATGCTTGATCAGATTGCTTTTATTTGACTTTTAAATGAAAGAAGGCTATTTTATCTTCCTAGTAAAGTGGTTTTTATCAGTCAATTCACAACAATTTCGTCGTATGCAGCAAAAAAGTAGTATGCCCATACAGGATAATGCAAAGTTGATTGACAAATGTGTAAATGAATTGTGGGCAAGAACATTGTAAAAAGTTGATTCATTCCATGTCATAACATATTCAGACAGTTTTCAAAGCTCTTGGTAATGTTAAAAGCTCTGGAATTTAAAAATTTAAATACTTTTGGCACTATAAAAATGAATTTCAATATTTTTGGAATGATGACTTTTTCATTTGCTCATAACTGTCTTTCTATTGGATATTTTTGGGTGTTATTAGGTTTGTTTTGTAAAGAAAGAGCTCTACTTTACAATGATGTAAAGAAAAGTGTTTAGTTTCTTCATTTTTGTTTAAATTGACTTTAAATGAGCAACTAAAATTTTAAAGTGAAAATTTCAATGATTATGGAATTGGGTTGTACCTTCAAAAATTTCAAAAAATGTTTTTTTCAGATGTTGTCATCGCGTTTTCTCCTCTTCGCACACTTCGTGGCGGTCGCATCGTGTTCAGAAGTGAGGAATTGCGAACTTTATTGGTGGCCAGATGGGATAGGCGAGTTTTACTTCTACAAATGTTCTTATTTTGCATTGTCGAGTTTCGATTTTTCGCCGCTGGATGGCGCCAAAACGATGGGCCTCGCTTTCGAGTGTAATGACCCGATGAAGACGTTGCTGGGACCTGACAAATTCGCACATTTGAGTCTATTAAATGAACTACACATCACGAACTGTAATTTAATTCAACTTGATCCGGGCGCATTTCGAGGTCTGGGCGCCCTCAAACGACTGATCATCACTCCGGGAGAAATAAACCAAACTCAGATAAAAATAGATGATAAAATCTTCGATTCGACGCCAAATTTACAGAGAATCGAACTCGGGATGGGCATTCACGAGATACCGGACAGACTTTTGTGCAATTTGAAGTCTCTGACGTTTCTGAATTGGAGCGGGAACAATTTGCGATTTTTAGATGCGATCGGTTGCGGGGAAAACAACCAGTGCTGCGACCAATTGCAGATTCTCGGACTCGCGCACAATCTGGTGACGAAACTTGAAGCTAAAAATCTTAACTTTCCCAACCTTGAAACTCTGGAAGTGGGACACAATGACGTCATGCAAATCCAAGATGGCGTCTTAGACCATCTAGAAAATCTGACGTTTTTGGGCGTCGCGGGCAACAAAATATTGGAAATCGGTGAAAAATCGTTTGAAAAAAATCAAAAGTTACTGGAAATCGATTTATCCAACAACGACATATCGTATTTACCGGCGAATTTATTTCAAACAGTAAAATTTCTCCAATTTTTGCATTTATCGCAAAACCGAATTTCCTTTGACGAATCGTCGAAGAATTTATTCAAAAACCTCGACTCGTTGCTACATCTCAGCCTATCGTGGAATAAAATCGATTATCTACCATCGGGAATATTCGATAACCTATTATCGCTCACCAACTTATCTCTCGCCAACAATTTCTTATCGCAAATAACAAATAACGACTTCCAGTCGTTATCCTCGCTCCAATTCCTCGATTTATCCAGCAACAACTTAACAAACACTTCAAAACACGCATTCACGGCTCAAATAAACGTAAACGAACTCAATTTATCGTGCAATCACCTCCAGAACATCCCGGATCTCGAATCCATGAACAAACTCCAGGTTCTGAACTTCCATTTCAATAACGTCACACAAATCCATCCAATGACGGGCCTCGACGCGCTTTTAGGCCTAAATCTGCGCGGAAATAAAATAAAAACATTAAACAACTCGACTTTTTCGAAAACTACGAAACTTTACGTCATAAATCTCGGGTCGAATGAGATAAATTCAATAGAGGAAGGAACGTTTAGTGCGATGGAAATTCTCAATTATCTCGTACTCTCGAATAACAACATCAGCAACATGGCGCGGCTTTTCACCGGTGTCAAAATGGCGCTCAATTTATCCCACAATCAAATCGAAGTTTTCGATTTTTCATACATCGGACACGACTTGCAGACACTCGATTTAACTTCGAATAAACTCGTCACGATACGTAATTCCATAGGCGAACAAAATAAATATTCGCTGAAGAAATTTTATGCATCCGGCAACCGCTTGGTGACGTTTTATGCCGGATATTTCCCTCTGACCATTGAAAAGATCGAATTGGCTGATAATAAAATATCGCTTGTTCAAAAATTCTCGACAGTTGTTTTCCCGAAATTACATTCCGTCGATTTGAGGAACAATAACATTTCGGAAATACATTACACCGACATCCATTATGATTACCCCGGAATCCCGCTAGGGCACGTGATACCGGAAGTGAATTTAGAACAGAATCCACTGCTTTGTTCGTGTAAAAACGATTGGTTGCTCGAATCCCAGAGAACCGAAAGTCGATCTTACCCAAAAATCATCGGAATTTTCTACTGCATACCGATCTATAGCCGTTTCCGGAAGTTTTTCCCCTACGTCTACATACCAAAAATAGAAAAAAGCAACATGTTGTGTGAAGACAAGACGAACAAGTGTC
The DNA here is from genome assembly GCA_034695885.1 of Geophilus flavus. Classification (NCBI taxonomy): domain Eukaryota; kingdom Metazoa; phylum Arthropoda; class Chilopoda; order Geophilomorpha; family Geophilidae; genus Geophilus; species Geophilus flavus. The sequence continues at coordinate 1,281 of JAQFZO010000940.1, read as the reverse complement.
CGAAAGAGTGTCGATGTTTTGTTGACACTGCTCAGAACGTTTACATCGTGGATTGTTTCCGGGTCACATGGTTTAACCAATCGTTACCAACGATTCCGGAGGAGACGACCAGTCTGTTTTTAGACGAAAACACCAAACCCGAAATTGTTGTCGAATCTTTGCGAAACTTGTCGAGACTCGAGACACTTTACGTCAACAAAAGCGGATTAGTGAGTGTCAACAAAGAGATGTTCAAGGGCGTCCCAGCATTGACTGAGCTCCACCTGGATGACAACAATCTGACAACAATCATTGGCAGGGAATTCGACAACGTTTCGAAACTGAAGAAATTATTCCTACACAGAAACCAGTTAAAAATTTTACCACCAGGGGCATTGTCAAACTTAAAAGAACTGAAACTATTGTGGTTACACGAAAACAAATTGAAACAACCATTGCTGTGGAAAGTTATCGCAGACAATTTATCTGAAATAACAGTCGGTTCGAACCCTTTCGAGTGCGAATGCGATTTTGTGGTCATGTTTCAAAAATGGGTGAATCAGAAAAACGACAAACTCTACTTTGCCGACATTTCGAATGCCTACTGCAACGACGGCGCCGTTCCCATAATGCAATACAATGAGTCGAAATGTTTTGAAGTCGTCAAACACAAAAACATGGCGGTTGTGATCGTTCCGACCGTGAGCCTTTGCATGCTTTTCACCATTTTACTTGCTCTATTCTTCTTCTACCGTGTCGAAGTGAAAGTCTGGGTGTATTCGAGATATGGAGTACGACTGTTTTACAACAACAAGGAAGCCGACAATGGGAAATTGTTCGATGCGTTTATTTCGTACGCCAACGAAGACGACGAATGGGTGGCGGATGAATTGGTGCCACAGTTGAAGGACTACAGAATTTGCCTCCATCAGATACATTTTGTCGTCGGAGAGTTCATTGCGGACTCCATCCTTCAGGCCGTCGAAAACAGTTGTAGGACCGTGATCATTCTGACCCCGAATTACGTCAAGTCCGACTGGTGTCGGTTCGAGTTCGACACCGCTCACGTGCAGTCATTGCAGGATAGGTGCAAGAGACTGGTCGTTGTAATTCTGGAAGATGTGGAGAACAAGGAGATAGACAAGAATCTGCGAGCTTACTTGAAAACTAACACATATTTGGATGGAAAGGATTCTTTGTTTTGGGAGAAGTTGAAGTATGCGTTACCAAATCTGACACCAAAGAGCGTCAGCACAGACGAAACGACTTTGTGAATGGACAATGTTTTATTATTTTATTTGA
>JAQFZO010000939.1:0-19236 GCA_034695885.1 Geophilus flavus | reverse complement strand
GACGAAAATAAACGGGATTCCGCGAGATAAACGGAATAAACGGTTTATGATTATGAAATTGAACGCACCTATTGCCTTTAAAATAGGAAAATGGGAAATGAAATCGTCAAGAAGAACATCAAAACCCAATTCCCTTCCTTCCTCACCTGTCCGATTTGTTGCGAGTGCCCATAAACGGCGTACAAAATAAGTATTTGTAACGGCATCCAGCACAATATAAAGACGAGTAACACGATGAGCACCATCTTCACCACCTGAAACAACATCATTTATATTCAATACACGCTCCAATTGAAATCGCACGGCAAACAATCTAATGATTTTAGAAAATTCCCGGATTAAAGTGTAATTAAGAAAAGACAAAAGGTGGACGTGAAGCGTGACTAATTTCTGCTGATCCTTTTTTTCCCTCTCAAAATTTCCATCGATCGTCGCGTCCCCCCTCCCCATCAACATGTGAACGCGAATGATTGGTTCCCGCGTTTAATTTGCACCTCATCCAACCCGGATTAAAAACCATCGTCGTTTTTATCAACCAATTAACGCAGAATTATCAAACCGTCTCGACTAAAACTTGAATGATTACCTTCTTCTTGGCTCTCAGTTGTGTGAGAAGTGCAGCGTCGCTGCGTTCCCCGGGGATTTTCGACGTCCACAGACGCCACACCAATAAGCTGTACGTGATGCTCATTACGGACACCGGTAGAAAAAATAATGCCACGGAGAAAAAGGTGTAATAAATTTTCTTGGCTGGGTACGATGTGATGCAAATGCCTTCTTCGTCGTCCCACGTGTTGACGGCCGTCCAAACGTCCGTGCAATGATATTCCACATAATCTTTCCACTGTAAAAATATATGAGATATTAAAAAGGTTGTTTAGTCTGTTGGAAGTAGTTTTTGGGAGGAGAAAAGTGTAAATTTGATAAAATGTATTTTTTTTTGTTTTGTTGTTCTCGTTCTCGTGTTACAATCGTGTACAGTAAGTCTGGTGGTTGCAATTAGATTTCTTGTTAGGTTTTGGTTTCAATTTCCTCTGGTACCTGATTTCCTTTCTTCGTCTTTTTATTGGTTTGTTTTCATTTGGTGTTTTCCAGATCTGATTGTAAATGAGGGAGCATAGAGATACTTTTTTTTTGTGGTGATCAAACATCAGTCATGGATTCTTTACCACCTTTTTTTTTTAAAGGTGAACGTGATTTTTTTCTTTAATGAAAATTATAAAATGTAATTTAGGACGTGTTAAAAGTTAAGAAGGCACTTTTACGTTTAATTAAATACTTTCAATTTGAAGGAGCACCTTGAATAAGGCGTGAAATTAACCGGAAATAGGAGACATTAAACAGCTCAAAATTGCAGTTTGACAGTGAAAACTTTCCTGCGTAACTAAACACTCTAGAATTAGGCGGGAATAAAAGTGGCACTTCCGGTTTAATAAGCGTTTTAACATTTTAAGGGAACTTACCCATGGTAGTGTATAAGGAGAATCTAAAATCTAAAGACTCAAATCAAACTCAACCAGTAATGCAATTTCAGACTGCTCGAAATTGCTTGAAAGCTTTCCTGCATAACTAAAAACACTAAAATTCGGAGTGCATCAAAATGGCAGTTCCAATTTAAGAAAAATTTTAAAATTTTAAGTGAACCAACCTCCAATAGTGTAATATGAATGTCTAAAATCTCGAGCCCCTAACTCAACCGGAAGTGTAATTTTAGACTGCTCGAAATTCCCATACTTATATGACACACAGGAAATTCAACAGATTTTTATCGACGAAATTTTGCAAGTTTTACTCACATTTACCTCGACATTTACGCCCATTTCCTCTTCCCATTCCAGAAATAAACTACCCATTTTGCAGCATAACGAAAACAATATCTACTTTCTCTCCCTTATGAAATTTTCATAGAAATTTCCAAACAAATAAAAACACGTCGCCTTTTATATGTACAATTGTTACCGACACTAAAACCTATTTCTACAACTTAAAGCTTAATGTTCCACACTGCAAACTTTGCCAAATAAATCCTTCGTCGACTGAGTGTATACACTCACTCCTATACGAAGACGCATTCCAAGCTGCTACTGCGGTCCAGTGTGCTCTGTGCAGTAGGTACTTCAAGTCATGCTTCCTTGCTTTACAACATCTGTCCATCCTAGCGATGCAGAAATAACGTTCTCGCATTCTGTCTCCATCTCGTCGATGTGTATGACCTTTCTGTGGGCACTCGTTCCTCTTTTACCCCGCTGTTATAAATTGGTTGTATAGTAAGTCTCAAAAAACGTTGTACGTAATGGAAGTAGCTTATATACGTATTTGACTTCGAGGACCCGATTTTTTAAAAAATCAGTGCACCCTGAATTACTTCAGGACAGTTTGGTACATGCCAGTCTCTAACATCCCCTTGAGCCTTGATGCACAGCCTTATTTACCAAGAACTCTGGATGCACCGATTTAAAAAAAAAAAAAATCATAGTCCTCGAAGTCAATACAGTACATAAGCTCCATTACAACTTTTTTTGAGGCTTATCGGGACCCATACATCCAATTTTAAAAAGTTTGCCAATAAATCGAACATCCTAAATCAGTTTGGTTTTTAATTTTAACTCATTCGGTTCTCGAGTTATTGTAAAAATTGTAAAAACCCATTTTTAGAGGTTTTTAATTTTTTTCTCCAACACTTTTTTACCAAATTTCAAATACTATACATGAAATGATAGCTCTCGTGGGTTTTTAAATCATCCTAAGTCAGTTTTTTTTAGTATTCATTAAACTTTTAAAGACATTGAAGTTTTTCTTACCATCAAAGAGACTATTGCAATTTTTTGGCACGAAGTATGGTATATAAATTTACTGTAATTGGATAAAAATTGTGTTTACAGTCCCCCGACTTTTGTTTTTCCTCTTGTAATCTATTTTTAGGTGTGGTAAACCGCTGTAAAACAGTCAGACACAGTCGTAAATAAGGAATTAACGACCTGGTTGACTTTCATCGGTTGGACATGAAGTTGTTTGAAGTTATTAGCGAGGAAGAGAATGTTTGTAAGCATTAACCGTGAGATTAAATCCAAATGTGTGTTTACCTTTACTTGATAAAATTCGCGATGAAAGAGAAAAGGTAGCGACACGGATATAGCGAGTAGCCAAACGATGGAGATGATAACGCGAGCCTTTTGCTGCGTGAAATGTGCTCGTAATGGGAATAAAACTGCGATGAAACGGTCGCACGAAATAGCCGTCAAGGTGAGAATGCTGGCAGTCAAAGAAGTCACTAAAATATAAAAATAAGAAATAAAAATTTTGATTTAATTATCATCTTCTTTTGTTATTTTTTATCTTTCAAAGGGAAATTTCGAGTGTTCAATGATCCAGATGGAAAACGGTGAGGGTAATGTAGAAAAAACGATTTTGGGTGGAGTGAGTTGGTGGGTTAGAAAGAATGTGGTTAATGTCGGTTGAAAGGAATCAATGGGGAAAGATCAGCTGTAATTGGACTCCAAATACAAATTGATTGGTGTCGTCGAGAATTGAATTGAAAAGCAACCCCTTTGACTTCACTGCAGTGTCAAGAAATTTTCTTTTCATATTATCTCGGGAAATAAATCATTCCTGACATTCTTTTAGGTTTTTTTTTCTATAGATTGAGTGAAGTGAAAGTATGGGAGGGGAGAGAACTAGAGAAAGAGATGAAAAAAGTTAAAAGTGCGTAAAAATTCCGATATAAAAATAAATAAATTGGAATTCCATATAAAAAAAAAATAAAAATAATTTTTTTTTTTTCACAAAGCACTCAAATATTTGAGCAACATAATAAATATTTCATAGCAACATTTTGAAGCGTGCCACTGCATAAAAAGGTCCATTTTCAATCTTCTCAAAGCTTAAAAGATATAAAAAAAATCTTGGAAATAAATTCGATCAATTTTCACCTCTTAAAAAATTAAATAAAAAAAATTCACTGTTAACAAAATCTTTTTTTAAATCAATTTAAAACATCTCAGTCAAAAACCTCAACTCATAAATTGCGCCCTAGGGATTGATTTTTTTCTCTCTCTTCCCTTAGAAAACAAATTTTCCACTAGTGCATGCTCAATTAACACCATCAGACTTCCAACCTAAGTCATCAAATGTTCTTTTTGCAGTAACATAATACCAGCGTAAAAAAATCATTACAGTACCTCACATTTGGTTAAAAATAAAAAATCTCTCAAACAAGTTTCCATGGAATCCATCAAACAGCACGAGTGAAGAAAAGATTTTACACGTGGCTAAACACATAATCAAGTATCTGTACAATATATGCTGCCATTATTTAAACAAGTTATTTAAACAAGTTATTCACTATTTGTTCAACATAAACAGTTAACTCGACAAACATCACATATAAAATCAATTGGAATTCGAAGAACAAAAAAAAATAACTCAACTTAAAGCGAAAGTTTATGGAAACAACCTCACGACCTTAGTTTGATTGATTTTTTCACCTCTGAGTGAGGAAAAGCTTCATCAAACGTTGCTGATAACGAGTTTAGGCCAAAGTTAAACGGCGCACGAAAGATGGAAGTGATCGAGTTAGTACATGGATGATGATTTTCTTTTTGATTTTTTTTCTCATAATATTCTTTCCTGCAGCTTTAAGAACAGTTTCACATCTTAGTGTGAATCGACCATCCTTGAAAACACGACGTGTACCTTCACTCTAAACCAGCGTTCACTTTTGCCATTGACTGCTATAACTTCCATCCATATAACCACATTTCTTTTCTTTCTTTCTTTCGGGTGAAAAAAAAATCTCCATCGCGTTTACAGATGCAGACATTGCTCAAAAAAAGTTTTTTCCCCTCGAGTGAAAAAGATCGAACTCGACCATATATGCTTTAAGTCGACTTTCGTCAAGAGTTTTCTGTAAAATAGAATGGAATTCAATAAATGATACGAACAAGTGTGAGGGCAATGGTGAAACAAGGTTTTGGTGTATGGAAAAAAAATAATACTGAAGTTTATATACTTTGAAAGTAAAAATAATACACAACAGAGAAGTGATAATCCAGCAGCACTCTTTGGCTTTCTAAACACTAGAACTTCTGCTCTCCAAAACTCATCACCTAAACTCTGTTTCCCACCATTTGCAACCATCAGTATCCTTCTTCTCTTCTAGACACATGTAAATGTCTTCATTATGTTGTCACTCACTTTGTCAATCATCTTTCTTTACCCTTTTTTATATTTTTATTCACTCTTTAAAAATGAAGTGTAAATGGGGTGTTTTTCATACTGTACACTCCTGATTGGCTGTCGCCTACAATACAACCAATCAAATGACATTACTTACTGTTACCTACTTCTTATACTGCAGCGTGAATGCAGTGTGGACTTAGCTTTAAGATTTTCATTTATTCTGTAGAGGGGGTAACTTCAGTAAGGTGTCAGGTGTAAAAGTTTAAGCTGCTTATGAAATCTACAGTTGAGAACTTCTTGACGTGGTGTGAATAAAATGTTTGATGAAATATGTACTTTTTAAACTAGTTTTGGACTTTGGAGTGCAAATGTGAAACTCTAAGGTGCAAATGTGCAATTCTAAGGTGCAAATGTGCAATTCTAAGATGCAAATACTTTGTATACAAAGGGAAAATTACAGTTACAGTACCTACTTCTCTTTCTTGCAATAGAACTTTAAGAGTGTTAATCAAATGTAATCACCACAGAAGAGCATCAGCCTATAACACTTCCATAATAGCATAACTACATGTAATTTGGGAAGAGTATTTTACTCTATACACGGCAAAACTACAAATTTACACTCTTCTCACAAAACATTAGAAATAAAATTTTTATACTAATCGATTTTTTGAAACGATATTTCCCGACACCAGAAACGCAAATTGAGGTAATAATAGAGGTGTGGACAATTTCCGTCACTTGGGATACATTCCGGCGCGCATTCTCAATCTTACATTCCTTCACCACACCAACCGTGTATAGAGGCATCCTTAGAGAGCCACATTTTGCCTGCGAGATGTTTCATGTGCTCTCGAACTTTATCGCAACTTTTTCTCTGCATGCCTCAGCAGCAGATCAAAGGTACGGTACAGTAAAAAAAACCTGTTTTTCGAAGTAATAAAAGTTCCCCGCCGCACTTCACAATATAAGAACACTCAGTAAGAGCAATTTTTATCGTAACATATTGTGGATTAAGGTACTTGTTATATGCGGTCAAACAACAAAAAGTAGATGTATCACTCCAGAAAACCTGACGAGGAAATTGAATGTTCGCTTCATTTACGTCACTTTCACGAAAACAAGAAAAAGGTAAACAAGTTGTAATAGGAAATTGAATAGTGAAAAAGATCAATACGTGGTATAAAACAAGCTAAAATCCGCGACGTTTTCTCCATCTATCACAAACAAAAACAGGAATTAACAAAACTGGAGAAAATAAAAAATGCATGACAAAAACGCCCACAAAAAAACCTTCAAAATTAAATCAACTGGTATTTGTAACACGACGTTGAGAAGAAATTTACGAGGTTAAATTTCAAACATCGTGTTTTGAAATATATCCGGCGTAAAATCCTCCATGTTTAACGTGGATAAGATAAGTCGAATCAAGCATGATCAGTTACCGCATTTTCCACCCTTGTTGATTCAAGCAAAGACTTGTGATGATGATGGTGACACCCGCGCGACCGCAATCATCCACGAAAAAGAAACGTGACTTTGACTACCTGCAATTCCTTTCCCCATTTCTATGACAACCTTATAAAAGAAGTTGATCTCCCGTACAACGACTGCGAGAAGAGAATCACAAATGGGAATTTTTATAAGAAGGTTCCCATATCTAACACATTTTCCCCCGACTTACTACATCAATTTAGGCAAAGACGAACGACGATGGAAGTAAAAAAGAGATGACAAGGTGTAAAAAATACACCTTTAGGGCTGTTTTTGCTTTCCCTTCGACAAAAGACATTCGTTGCCCCTTTTGGTTTTGCACATTCATCATTTATGTCATGCAAATTTCCACATTTTTCCATCGCACATCTTTATTTTTTTATTTTTTTTTACAAGTACAAAGTCGAGTTTTAATCGATACGTATATACCGAGTCGACACCGGGCGTGTGTAAAAATTCATTCTTATACACGAAATTTTAATTAAAAGCCTTAACAATTCATGAAACATGCATTTTATCATTTTTCTCCGGGGATACTTACCGTTCCGAACGGCTCAAAACGCCGTCTGTGGGGGGAATTTTTGATAAATTTGTCGCCCGTTAAATTGTTTAATGCATTAAACGTGATTGCGACAAAAGATTCATTAAAAGCCAATCATTTTATTGCAGATAGGGCAAATTACTGCAGCTGTTACGCGGGTCTAAACTGCTAATTGGCCGTTATACGTACGGCAAACCAAACCGTCAAACCGTGGAATTCCCCCTTTATTGTCACTTTTGAACCGACAAATCTGTTAGTTTCGCTATTCGGTTGTTGGAGTATCTGAAGAGTGAAGGCAAACCGATGGACAGAGACGTTGTATGCAATCCAATAAACACAAACACACACTCGACGTTTGTGTTAAACCAGCAGCTTTTGTTCATCACTACTCGGATAAAGATGAACAAACAAACTGGGGATGAAGTGAGGTTGAGGTTGTAAAGTTCAATTTAGTTTCAAAAAGTCCCAAAAAGTAATTGGGTTGAAATTATAAAGTTTTCCTTCGGTTTTATCTATTTTGGTTTTGATGGAAGTGAGTGTTTTATTTGAGAGTAAAGTTGATCGATAAATTCCTCGGGCGAGGTTTGCCGCCATAATTAGTTGGGGAAAATCAGTGAATGAATTTTCTGTGATTTTAATCCGATTTATTTTTATTTTTATTCTGTCTGCTGCTGCTGATGTTGGGTGAGTTTGCATGTCGTTTCTTATGGTATTAAGGGACACTATAAGCAACAAGAGGGAGAGAAAGAAATGAGAATTGTATTGTATATGGACTTTTCTTGCTAATAATTTTCTGGATTTCTAGGGGATTTTCAACAGGACTTAGGATTGGAGCCAATTTTTGCAGAATTGCAATAAAAAGTGCAGTGATAACAGATTGTAAGAAATTTTGCCAATTTTGGGACTTGGATCTTACAATTTGGAAGGTGTTTTAAAGCCACTTCCGGTTGTATTAACGATTGGAAATTTATAAAATTTCACTGTAAGTGTGTGTGTGTGTGTCTCTAAATCAACCGGAAGTATCATTTTATCTCACTTCAAGCCGCAGGGTTTCAATAGAAAAAGCAGAAATAACGGATTTCATAAGAATATTTGCCAATTCTAAGGAGTTTTAAAGACACTTTCGGTTATATCGATGACAAGACATTTTGAAATATCTCACTAGGGGAGTACATGTCGATCACCAGAAAATTTGGACTCCTTGTAAATCACCCGGAAGTGACATTTTATCCCACTTCAAATGGCAAAGTTGTAATTTTAAAAAATTGATAACTGATTTCATAAAAAATTTTGCCAATTCTAAGGGGTTTTAAAGCCACTTCTGGTTAGATCAATGACATAAAAGTTTGAAATATCGCACTAGCATGTCGATCTCCAGAAAATGTGGACCTCGTAAATCAACCGGAAGTGTCATTTTAACCCGCTCCAATTTGCAGCACCAAGGGCAAAAAAAATCATGAGGAGATTAAAGTACAATTTCGCAGGGATTAAAATGGCTCTTCCAGTTGAACTGGGCATTAAACTTTTACCAGCACTTTCTAGATTTGTATTTCCACGTCTCAAAACTTCTTCTTAAGCCAACCGAAAATGACCTTTGTATCCCCACTCTAAATTACATCACACAGCTGAAGCAAAACCACGACGGGTTTCCTACGGAACATTTTAATTTGTTGTCTTTTAACTCGGAATGCAATCATTCCTTTGTTTGACTATAGTAAACACACAAATTAAGTAACAAAACGTTCCCATTCAAACATAACCTTTTCCTCCCACTGCAAATCAACCTTGAAGTTATGTCAATGAAACTCATCTATTTACATCAGCCTAAACCATACACGCTATTTTCCGATTCTGTCACAAACACCATCTCGAACACGACACAATCATCCATTTTACACACAAATTACATGTGCAAAACAAACTCCATAATAGCCAGCAGCCAGTCACTGTAAGTAATTCACTAATTGCCTTTCAATTACCAAAAAAAATGTTAATGCTTTTCCAATTACTATATGTAAAAGAACTTGATTGGCGACAGACAAAATGACTTAACTTAATTAATTAGTGTAAATATTAATCATATCGATTTGGCAGTTACTGATAAAACCCAATTAAATTTTCATAAATCGGATAGACCGAACACATGAAAGTCGATATGAGTAATGGATACGAGTTTAAACTGATGCACGTGTTGAATTGATCGGAAGCAAGTAAAGTTTAAAAGCAAAATTTTATCTGACAACTAACTTTTCAACGTGACTTATTCACAAGTGATTTTATGTACTCTGTGATTTAATCCTGTTTGTGAGTTATGCGATATGAATGAATTGAAACTGATCTATATAAATCCTCTAATTGTGCGGGTCTCTATTTAACCGCGGGTCTATTATAACACCACGTTATAATAGAGACCCTGACATGAGAGTGACTTCTGGGTAATTCGGGACTTTCTCTATACATCAACTCGATATGGCGCGTCGCAAATTCGATACGTATCATATTTAAGCTGCAAGTTTTCTGGAGAAGCTTCCGTTAAAAAATTTTGTAATCACTTGTACGATTCGGAGATGCAAACGACAACGTTTGCAATGCGATTTATTATATTATTGCTTGAAGAGTGCTAATTGGCTGTTTGTAATTCAAAAACTGAAATTTTATGGCGTCTCTCCGCCTCCCCGGGGACTTTCCCTTACTGGAATTTTCCCTTCACTTGTGTTTTCTTCCTCATTCACTTTCTGTATCCAATAAAGCCCAGCAGTATTAGGGCGTTTGTGCTGATGTAACTTGTAACACTTATCTTATGACTTATGACTTGTGGCAATGTTAATCGAATGGCTATAAGTCAAAAGTTATAAGATAAAGTGTCATAAATTACACCAGCGCAAACTCCCTAATATCCATTAAACCTTATTCAATTTTTAAGAAGTATCCATCATCATTATTTGAATATTACATTAACATCATACAACTCTGAAATATTTACAGCAATTGTTAATTGCTACATACTAAGGCCACATCATTGTTTCTCAGTCTAACTTTGTTGGTGTGTATACTAGATACACACTTGTAAATAAACAGACTTTCATTCATTCTCATAGAAGCTAGTTGTCTCGTCCCCCCCTCTCTTTCCCATTCTACATGAAGGTTCAAACCCGATAGAATGGCATGCCCTTTTGCCGTTTGCCTTACCACTCGTCAGGATACAACATTAGTGCTTAATATAAATGTCTCCTGTAGTATTTAAGTATATTCTATGCAAAAGAGGCTCAACTTTTTTGTCACGCAATCTAGTTACGTGTACGTGAAGCCAGTAAACACTTGATAGCAGAATTTTAAAAAAAAATTGATGAACTAGAATATGACAGTCATGATCATGAGCTACATGAGCCAACCTTTATTTTCTTTGGAGCTATTAGGGACTTAACGATTTTTGGAAACACAATTCCCAAAACCAAATACACAATATATTGATCACGTGATCTGAAGTTTGGCAGCCAGATGTGGAATTAGGTTAAACCACAGTTAATTCCAGATGTCTCCACTGATTGGGCAGATGATTCATGTGATAATACGACTTTAATTTTTGCCCTGTAACCAAATACTCGATAACAAAATTTAAATAATAAATTCCAAAATAAATTTGATATTTGGGTTTGGGGAAATGCTTTCATAAGAATTACTACTGTAACTCCCTATTATCCAACTCTAAAAAATAGCAATTGAATAAAGTGGATTAAAATCTCCCGAGCTAAAATGAGATGTGTTTTTGAAAAATGTGATTATTTCGCAAATGATGTTAGCTCAAGCAGTGTAAATGCTTTGCTCAAGTACTGTAGCTCACAAGTAACACAGCCTAGCTCACAAGTTTCGGGAAAAACATTTGTTTTTATTCTGTAAAGTTAGCAGTAATTTTTTTAATCGTGAATTTTCAGAGTTGGATAATAGCGGGTTTGTGCAACCCAAAAACAAAACCATCAACGTGTCAACATGTCGATGTATCAACGTACGATTTATGTTGTCTGATTGGTAGATGTCTAGTCATGGTCATAAAAATCTTCACTCCACTCACGTCAGTTCTGGCCACATTACACGCCTCAATGGCAGGAGATCTCATTTGCATAATTCGTATCATCTTTTGTTGATATTCTGAGGCTCAATAGTTAGTAAACAGAAAATTAATCCCCTGACTGCTAACGTCATCAATCACACATTTGTTTTTTCGACAAACATGAATGCATCTCCAACAAACGTAAACGGGAATCGTACATCGTTCACCAATCAGACAACATAAATCGTACGTCGACATGGTTGACACGATCGATGGTTTTTGGGCTACGCAAAGTGCAAACCATAAAGGATGGCTCATGTAGATCATGTATACTGTAGCATATTCTAGCTCATCTATTTCTTTTAAAAATTCTGCAATCACACACCTTAACAGACCTGACATTCACCTACATTCAAATTCTAAATCCAACGCAAAACGGCAAAACCGAGACTTCTGATGTCAAAACGTGAGTTTATCTCCGAAATTGTGACCCCCACTTAATTTTCTGTCACTTGTACTTTACTTTTATCATTCTTCCCATCCCTTTCATGGAGATTTAATTGCGCAACTGGAAGGGAACAGGATCCGGCCTTACAGTTAAAGTTTGTCGTTACAGTCTCATTTATCTCGACACGAGGCTGAAACGCAAATTAACACAAAAGCAAATACGAACCACGTGCGACGCATCCTACGAAATTAAGTTAACAAGACGCCGTTGGGGGGAGTGTGTTTTGTTTTGTTGCGCGTGTGTATACACACAATCTTGACATAAAGAAAAATAAAACAAAACAATCTACCGGCTGTAAGGCAGAAAAGTAATTAATTTTTTCCAAAACAAAAAACATTCTACTTTGTGATTTCTATTACGATGATTGCCGTGTTGTGCGATTTAATTACGCGTGCTAACTAAGGCAAAAGAGCATTTATTAATGTTATATTTCACACAAAACGCCTCCTACAACCATGGCCTGCAATAGCAAACCACAAAACCAAGGGCACTATACGGTATTAAATGCAAGTTAAAGTTGACCAAAGGTTCCTTAGATGACTTTATGTCATTCGGAAGTTTAAAAAATCAATTTCTCATTCGATTCTTGAATTTTAAATTAAAAATTGGATTTTTTTTATCGATGGAAAAGAGGAAAAAAAATTTAATTTTCTTTTTTCACTGGTCTGTGCACTCGAAAGTGACCTATAATGCAGCATTTTTTGCTCTTGGCTAATGTGATTGCTGTCTGATCAGTGATCAATTCTTTTGTTTTCATCCTTTGTATTGTCCTTTTCCTTTTCCTCAAATTCCGATTGGTTGGTTGCATCAACAACAGAACCTGAACCTGCCCTTTGAAACGCTCATTTCATTTCGAAAGCCATTTCTTTCACTACAATAAACAGAACTTCTTCCAAACGGTTTTAAAACGCTGTGCAACTGGTCGTGCATGTGTAAATACTTTATGAAACGCAAGTTGAAACTGTTTTTTCCCTACCCTAGTGCCTTCAAAGACAGTTTTAAGACATTCGAGATCAATTGTGCTGCAGAAACTTCTCTTTCTTCGCACATTTGTGTACTTCTCTCCAACGTTTTCTACCATTTAAAATATTAAATCGATTTCAACTCTACTACTGCAATAAACAGATAAAATCCAATTTTTTTCCTTCCCCTTGACAAGAAATTTATTTCTTATTTTCTCACCATAACTCTCGAGTCTCCACTAAGAGCACCTGAACGTCCTTTCATCACAATGACCAAAAACCCTCGAGATCCGAGGTGGAAGGTGTCCTATTGTGCTGTATAGTGGACCAAAGGACCCTTGGGAACTTCTGTTGCTGCATAAAGGTTTGCAGAAAAGTAAATGTAAATCTTATTAGTTATGCTTGCATACAAATAACTGCGATTATTCAAAGACAGACGCAAGAAAAAAACAAACTCATGACAACTTTCGACGTGTTCATAAAAGAGTAATTGCATTTTGACCTTTTAAAACATTGCAGCAAATCGTGTTTTTAAATTAAAATGCCCAACCAGTGTGTGATAATCAATTGCAGCTGTTTGTTCTGATTATGAAAATAAAATTCAAACGCAAACAAGTGAAATTAAAATTTTTCTCTCGCGTTTCAAAATTAAATTAGAAATAAAATAAAATAAACATCAGATTGGAGGGTTTTGCTTCTAAAAGGTCGAATTAGACAGTTTGGATTTGGTTTGGAAGCCCATCTGGAATGTTGGATGAAATTACATTCCACAGGAAGAGAAAAAGAAGAAACTATCAACTCAATTTCCCCAACTGTGCGAGACTTTGCGTGACATTTTTCTCATCAAATGAATGAGAAAAGGCACGTGCATTTGATGGTGTTCACAGATTGCACGAAATTATTAGTTACATACACCGATACAAACCTTTTCCATTTTTTTTTTTACTTTATATTTTACTTTCAATTGGTAATTCAAACCCGAGTGTAAACGCCCCATCGAGCAATCTGGTGGTCGCATCGCATCTGACAACGCGCTTTTGATGATTCCTGTGAGATCGAGTTTAATTTTTATTAACACTGGACGGGTTTTCTCAAGTTTTGAAATGCGAAACTAAAAAAATTGAATTTAATCAGTCATAAAATTGAATTTTCCATTCACTGCATCCATTTTTTATTCAGATATATATTTATATATATGAATAAACTTTTTCACGAATTTATCAACATTTTCCACTGTGGTCTGTGTATATTCCCATTATATGAAAAATAACAGTGATCAATTTCAATAACATTTTTTTTCCGGTCGTGTTTTACATCGCCTTTAACTTTAAATTATGTTTTATGGTTGGATAGCAGTGCGGCGTCAGGTGCAAGTAAAATTCCCATTTTTAAAATTTAAAAAACAAGCAAGAAAACATAAAACGGGTGTTTAGTAAAAGTGTAAAATAAATAATCAAATGATAAATGACTTTTAAAATAGATGATCATAAAGAAAAGTAACATGACCAACCGTTAAGAAGAGATAACAGTTTCTTCCTCATGACTGCATATTCCTTTCATAAATCCCCGAACACACAATAAAAAAAATAATAAAAATAATATATAAAAAAATTTTATTTTTCTTGTGGCTTAAAAGCTTTGTAGATTACGGCCAAAAATCACCCAAACCCATCTGACCATCATCAGCAATCACAAACATACAAAAAAACATTATTAGATAAAATGTTGCAACGAAAGTCGTGCAGTGAAGTTCCAGGCGGAGCTTTTTATTCATATTTTTTTATTTTTTTACTTTAAAAAATAAATATATATATAAAAATTCATCGGGGACTTCAAAGTGACTCGATAGAAACCCATCGGGCTTCAAATGTCATCAAAACCGACATTTGACATGAAAAAAAAAAACCCGGTGGAGAAAAACAAGAAAGAAAAAGTTTGTAAACGTATATATCTTACTCTGTATAAAAGCGTCCACTTTACACATAAAAGCGCCGAGAAGAAACTTGGGAGTCGTGAGATGTTTGACCAGATGCACCCACATACAACACACGGCAATCATCACGTCGGCCACAGCCAAATTGACCAAATAAAAATTGGTTGTCGTTCGCAACTGTTGATTAAAGTACACGATCATCATCACCAAAGTATTGCCACCGACGGCCAGGAGGAAAACGACCACGTACGCGATCACTTTGAGCACTTCGCGCCACGTGAATGCGCGCATGATGTTCAGAGACGCCGGGTATTCGTACTCGGAGAAATTGTAATGGGAAATGTCGAACGGCGGGGGACACGATCCGTTTTCCATCGTTTTTTGCGTCGCTTTGCTTTGCTTTGCTAAGTCCGATCGGAAATCGACGACTGCGAAATGCGCGAGTTCATGTCACGACTCCGACTGGCGGGTCCCGACTCGGACGCACGCGAGGCATGGCGGGAGAATATAGTGAGAGAGAAAGCGAAAGACAGAACAGACACACCAGTGGATCGATGTGATCACTCGTCACTCTCGACCAATGAGTGAAAGAAGAAAGAAAAAGAGGTTCAAGAGTATGTGTCGTGGACCCGATGGTTCCCACGAGGTGATGAAAGCCTTTTACTGCGTGCGGAGTTGGAATCTGACTTAAATTTTAAAAAAATGACGGATAAAAAAAGTGGGGATTAGAATATTTTATTCATTTTTTATATGGGTTTGTATGTGAAAGTAAAAGTAAAGCGCGGTTGGTTCATTTATTAATGTCATATCAGAGTGCAGTGTATAGAAGAAAGAGATTATAAAATTTCTGAGTTAATTAAGTGGATATTAAGCGAATGGTTAATTTTTCGAGGGAAAAAAGTTTTTATCTTGATTAATTTAAAGTTGAGAATCCATTGTGATTACTGTAATGTAATGTAATGCATTATCATTAGTCATTACTTTGGCTGTAGGGAGCCATTAAATTGTTATTTTTGGATTTTTGACTGGAATTTCCGCTATTTTGTGTTACATAACTTACGCGGCAAGAAATGTCCAGAATTATTAAAAAGAAAACAAATTTAATCCAATGGCATCGCGAAATATACTACATATGTTTGGTTTGATGATTACGATCAATTTATTACTTTCGCTTTCCAATTTTCATTAAAAACTTAAACTACGGTACATATGATTTTTTAAAAAATTGTTTTCGGTCTGAAACTCGACACTAATGAAAAACTCATTTAAAAAATCATAAATCAACAGATAAGTAATCTAAGAAGACACAACGATAAGAAAGAGAGAGAGAAAAAAAATGTGTTTATGGACAAGCGTTTTTAAGTGAATTAAATATAGAATAAGGATATCCTTATTCCCTGAATTTACTACACACTTTGTCTGTTTAATGTCATTATGGGATCAAAGTGAATTATCCAGGAAGAAATACTTCAATTATGCCCTCGAAATTAATGAACAAAGTTGAAATATGAACCCATTTAGCAAATTAACACAATTTTTCATCACCATCACCATCCCACACATCCTCTAAACTACAGTATACCTTCTAAAAATCTCTTCCTACTTTCTTATTTAAATCAATACTGCCCACACACGCACGCGAGGAGAATTAGTCGCATAAAGAAAACGTTGGATTAAGGTGTTGTTAATGAGTTTAAAGGGGTGGATGAAAGAAATAGACATTATGGCAGAAAATCCTTTCATGACTTGTATACAGTAATGTCCCATTAAGTCTTCAAGAACCGGGACATTGTGTCAGAAGGATACAATAAAAAGCTTTCAGACAAAAGTAGCAACTGTTGAAGAGTCAATTACAAAGGGCAAGCAAAAAATGGAGAGCGGAAATGTGTGTTGGAAATAAAAGAAATAGAATTATAAAAATAGAAAGAAGAAAAAAGGGTGTGGAGTGGATGGAGTGAGGTTGGGGGAAGTAGTTTGAGAAATTTCCTACGGATTAAGTAAACTGAGTTGGTGGAATGGTAGTTACAATATAAGAAAAGGGTATGAAGTTGGGAAAAGCTATTTGTAGAAATTGAATTGTAGGTGTAGCACCCGAGAGTTTCTTTCTATGTATACCGCGTTAAGTGCTTGTGCTCTGCGGGTGTTGGAAAAAAATTCATTCGTGGGTTTTACGCATGTGTGATGTGTGACATGAATGCGAAAAATGTTGGAAATCTAATAACTCATGCCTAAAAGTCATACTCGAAAACTAGCGACGGTCACAGTCAGATCGGTAAAGACTAAATATTGAGTTTTTACGGTTTTATTTTTGGCCAAAGTCGAGACCAATAAAAAAAAAATCGCGTGTACTGTGTACGGGCGAACGATATTTTATGTGAAACATCTTTAGCCGAGGAAAATCACGAAATCATAAATCTCGCAATCATAAAATCTTCGTTTTTCCCTTGTTTCAATTTTGCACCCCCTAGTGATGAAGTTCTAACGAAATTTTCATTGATTGGAGACCTTATTTACAAAAAATACACCACCAGTTGCGTTGCGTTTTTCCGTTTGCGTTGACTTGCGCAAACTGTCTAATGGAGACTTAGGTGAGTTCAATCTCTTCGATTTTACCTATTTCGCTGATTTTCAGTGATTTCAGTAATCACCAGTCACCACAACCGAAATTGACTTGAAAAAGATGTGCAGAATCACTGTTTGTCCTTGTCTCGTCACGTATGACCAAAGATAACAATTTTGACCTTTAACAGAATGTCTGTCTGTCTTTGTTTTCTTGGTCCACATTGTCTATATTTGGTTTCCAGGTCGTACTTCCCATTTTAGGAACCTATTTGTTTTCATGGTTCAGATGACGAAGACGGATTGTTCATACATAACCGGTCTAATTGTGAGCCCCCACTTAAGCCTAGTACTCATAGCCTCATTCCGTACACGGAAAGGTGTCTTAAGTGTGTGCTGTGAAACTCAATAGTAGGCACTGATCGGCATCTTGGTGCTGAAACCAACAGGGCGTATCCGTGTCCCCATTGTTGCTTTGGGTTCCTGGTCATTCTTTTCCGCTTTGAATTTTGGATTTATGATTTTTCTGTTTGTTTTTTCTATTTGGTTGTGCCGGTGGTGACTTCTTTCCATTTGGCATTGACTGGGTTGTCCAAACACAATGGTAACGCATGATTGCGATAATTTGGATTGTGCAATAATTTTGAATTGCATGTTATTTGACTTTTGTCATTGTACAGTTGTTATTTAGATTTTTGTTTTTGACAGGTCCCGTATGGAACCTTAAGCCTTATACTACTACTAAATTTTGATTTTGTTTCTAACTCTAAGACATCAAACTTCATTTCTCTTAAAACCCACAAAATTAAAACATCCCCATCATAAATCACCCAAAAAAAAAATAATTTCAACTTCCCACAAACCAATTACCAAACTCCCAACTTTTCTAACTACCAACAAAACCCCCGCCATACCAACCCTCAAAAACATCAGCAAAAAAACCTCAATCAACCCCCAATTTTTCATCATCAACTCCAAAAAACTTAATCCCTTCATTACTTTTCAATAACCACCCACCATTTGACACTTTTATTACCTCATCCATAAACCAACCCCCACAAACCAATCACAAAACAGAAAAAAAAATAAATTACGACCTCCCATCAACCACCCACCCTCTACACACTTTTTACACGACTTTATGTTAACAACCCCCTTATCAAAACCCCTAAAACTTTTATATCACCCACAAACAAATGAAAAATTGATACAGAAAAGAAAATAAAAAAAAAGAAAATTTTACGTCTTGTCCTAAATCAAAAATGCTTTAGAAAAGGCTTGTATAAAATGAAGTAGAATACTGTAAAAGAAGAAGTTGCATCTCGCTTTGAGAGCACAATTTTCTTGTGGAATTGGTCTCGGGTGTGTAGTTGGTGCAGCTGCTTCGTCTCCTGCCATGCAATAACAAGCGGCACCACAAACATCGAGGTAGAGACTAAATTTGGCGTTAATTGCCGTATCGGTTGTTTGGGAAAGCAAAGTTAAGCACGCAATCGTATGGGGGTCATCTCTTTAAGGGAGCGAGTCCAAGTTCGGGGTGCATGGATTCGTTGGTTGGTGAGTGGTGAATGATGGCGGTTTGTGTCCCTCGTTGCCATTATTTACCGTGACTAATCCCTTGACTCTCGTGTCGACAGATGCGTTTGTTCGCACGTAAAATGGGTGAGATGAATTACTTAGAATGTAATTATGTTTGTTTTGTGTGGTTGGGTTGTGTCGGGTCGGGTCGGGTCTTTTGTGGTGTTTTGGGTGGGTTTTCAGCGTTAAAGTGGGTGGGGATTGGGTAGTTTGGTGTTTAAAAAGGTGTTTACAGCTCTTGTATATCATCCGAAGGTTAGTTGATACCTGTGAAAGTGTTTCTTAGTGTTATAATTTGGTGTCTAAAAGGTGTTATACACTGGAAATTCAAAACCCTTAATTTTATACTTTTAAAGCTACTAAAAAGTTATAGCCGTTTTCTAGTCGTTTTAGTGGGTCTAAATGATGAGTGACTAAAATTTAAACCATGACTTC
>JAQFZO010000938.1:0-19244 GCA_034695885.1 Geophilus flavus | reverse complement strand
TGGCCCCCCCCCCCCCCTCCAAGCTTAAAAACTCCAAAAATCTTCACAAAATTGTAAAATATTCAAAAATCTTCACAAAATTGTAAAATATTCAAAAATCGTTCAAAAATCTTCACAAAATTGTAAAATATTTTCAAAAAATCTTTCAAAAATCTTCACAAAATTATAAAATTTTCAAAAAAACCTGGAAAAATTCCTGGATCCGCCCAACCAAAAAGGAAGACTTGAAGACGAGCAGAAGGTCGACAGACCGTTGTCAGATAAACTATTTATTTATTTATTAGGAAAATCGTTATTTCGACCCTTTAAATGTTAAAGTTTAAACTGCATTCCACTCAGATTTCAGGTGTGCTCGACTGAGCACATCACTGACTTTGCCTACACGTGGTTTGTGGTTTCTTGGATGTTATGCAGCAGCGCAAAACTGTACTCATGTTGTCCCTCGAGTCGTTGGTCGATGTCAGACCAAAGCTAATAATTAGACTGACAGCTAATTCCAACAAGCATGATGTAATCTGCAAACGACCTTGTAAAACTTCTTTTTTTTAAAAAATCATAAAAAATTACTATCTTCCACCTCCCCCTCCTGCTCATTTGTGCATGCAAACCAAGGTTTATGACTGCTTTTAGATTTTATGTAAATTTTACACCATGGTTTATGGTTTAAACCCTTGGTTTTAAATAATAAGTTATAAATGCCAGGGAACTTCACTAATGATTTGTAAACCCCATGTTCATTAATAAATCAGACATGGTTTTTATAAGTTACACAGCCATATCCATAATTTAAGTTTCCCACAAATTTTTTCTTCTTCTAAATTTGTTATTTATTTGTTTACTCTAGGATGTGGTCAGAGACGACCGATGTTTCGATCTGACGTGGCTCAAGATAGGATAGTAGGCGGCAACGATGCTGGATTTGCAGAATTTCCTTGGATGGTATTATTCTTTTATCTTTGGCTGCTATTCTCGATGTTATTATTAACTTTCACATGAGGCTCCCTTTTGCTTTATTGCGATATCTATTGTCTCAATCTAATGACCTCTCAAGACCATATCTAACATGTGTATTAAGTATCTATTGTTCTATTTACGACCTTTTCCTACAAAGGTGAAACCCACAAAATCCCTGATCTGTGAAGTAAATTGTCACAGCATTTAGATGACAATTCAAACTTTTTCCTTTGATTTCTGTTTTATCCTTTCTTTATTTGTTTTTCTTTCTTTTAGGCATTTATCAGGATAGGTGCGAGTCGTTGTGGAGGTTCTTTAGTCAATCAAATGCACGTGGTGACTGCAGGCCATTGTGTTGCCAGGTAAGTTTCTTTTTTTTCACCTCTTAATAAAGCCTCCACAATAACTTTTCTGCCACAAACACACTTTTTATTTGAAAATTAAAAATAAACAAATAAATTCATATTAAAGTGGAAATGGGGGTAAGGTTAATTAAATTCCACTGCGTCAATGAACTCGATGACGTAATTCGATAGCAGAGCCACCAAGCAGAGGATGCATTACCTAGAGTAGTTTGCAACCAGACACATAGGTGGCGACACCGTCACAAAAACACGTCTCACATTAAATCTTCAATTCGAGTGAAAATAATAAAAAATTAATTACTGCGCGTAATTGTAAAACATAAAATTAATCCCTAAACACATTTTTATAATGTTAAATTCTTATGGGACCCATTGATTGAGCCTTTTCTCTGGAATCTAAACTTAAAAAAAAAAATTGGTCTAAAATACATACTATAGTAAATCTCTGGAAAAAAACAACAACCTTTAAATATCTGTTTTAAGGATAAAAAAAAATGTTTATATATAAATAATATATTCGCAACATAGGTATAATTACAGTAATTTTATTTTCCCCCACATCCGCATAGAGGTAACACGAATGGACATGACAATGAAATTTATCTCTTCCTTTGGTTCAAGTGTCACGGGGTGACTTAAAAAATGATGGGGGAAAAAAAGATGACCCTATTTAGATTTTCATTTGGCACATAGGACAACCCTAATCGTTTGTGCATGCGCACAAATCGTTCAAACTTTACTCAAGACTTGGCATTTGACATTTAGATTTGGACAATTTAATGAAAAGCTGAATTTTGAATAAAACACAATGAAAATCTAAGATTTGTTTCCACTTTAATATTAAAAAGAAACAAAAAAACTAACCATAAATCAATACTAAACTCCCTTCAACTACACTTGCTTCAATAAAATAAAATAAAAATAAAAAATTAATTTAATAAAAAAATATAAATAAATAAAAATCCTGCTTTTTAAAAAATGGCACTAATTTAACTGGAAAAAAAAAATATCTTCCGCACGTAGCACCGCTGGTATACCACATTTACGGTGTCCCTCTTTTTCCTATTCCTTCCTTCCTATCCTTCCTATCCTTTCCCTTTCCTCACAACAATTCTCCGCCCAGACTCGTTCTTGATTGTCCTCGTCCCGTACCCACGCCCATGGGACTCTTCCATCCTCCTTGCAGAGCTTCTCCAGGTCAAGTGACTGTTATTCTGGGCGACTACATCCTCAGTACCGAGATAGAACCCTTGCAGGCCGAGTCGTTCGCCGTCACCACCATCAGGGTGCATCCTAACTTCCAATTTACGCCCGAAGCCGACCGTTTCGACGTCGCCGTGCTCCGACTCGACCGGCCTGTTATGTACAAGCCTCACATATCACCGATCTGCATTCCCTTCAAGAACGAGAATTTTGAAGGAAGCGTCGGCTATGTAGCTGGATGGGGAGCGACCGAAGCAGGTATTACTGCCTGGCATGGCAATTCTGATTTATTGATATTTGCTTTTAACAAAATTGATTTTTTTTTGTTTGTTGAGAAAAAAATTCTTTTTGAGGTATACGTCGAACCTCGTTATAACGAACTTCGGTATAACGAATTTCATTATACTGAAATTTCGTTATTAAGAACAAAATATAAACAGGAAATGCTGTTTTTCTCGTTAAAACGAACATTTCTGGTCGAAAATATCGACTTTTGCGATTTTTATCGTCGATATTTTGCCACCAAATGGTAAATTTTTGTCGACAACCTTTGAAATCCTTCTCAAACAGCATTTTTAACGGTTCTCGAGGTGTGACTCTAGATCAAAATCTTTTTTTCTTTTGGTTCTTTACTACAAATTCCTTTGTAATAACGAAATATTCTCGTTATTACGAACAAATTCGCTATAACGGGGTTTTCAAATTTTTATTCCCCAAGCAATTCGTTACAACAAGGTTCGACCTGTGTATAGGATTAAAGTTTTAGCCGTCAAATACAAGATTAGATTTGTCAAGTGTTGAGAAATTGTATTTGTTTAAAAATATATATATACTTCTATAAATATAAAAAAAAATGTGATGTCCGTTACAATTTGCAGGCTCAAGCGTCCGACCCCGTGCCCTTCAAGTGGTGGACGTGCCCATCATTCCAAACCACGTATGTGAAGCGTGGCATCGACAAAAAGGAATCAGAGTGACTATCCATGGAGAGATGGTCTGTGCAGGATACCAAAACGGAGGCAAAGATTCGTGCCAGGTAATGATGACAAATGAAGTGTTGCAATTAGAAAAAAAAATCCTCGACCTTTTCCCTCGTTTCCTTTAAAGAGTTAAGATCTTTAAAAGCGATCTTTATAACTTCATCTCTCCCACCCATTAAGTTTTTTTTAAAATTTATGTTATCGAAGGTGCGATAATTTCTAACTGACTTCCTCATATTTCGCTTTACTGCTGAGCATTTTTCATATTTTTCCCTTAAAATAAAACCCAGCACACCATCACCGAAAGATTGAATGGATTTTTTGAAACTGCAAATAATTTCTTCGTGCGAAACTCTATCAATGTTTGTTTTAAACTCGATAAAATCATCTCGAGTGCAAACATTTTTTTTTTTTCAAATATAAGTATAAAGAAGCGTTTATTGATTTTTGTTTCATTTTCAATAGGGAGACTCCGGTGGACCGTTGATGGTCAACAAAAATGGAATTTGGTTTTTAGTAGGTCTAGTTTCCGCTGGTTACTCCTGTGCGCAACGCTTCCAGCCGGGTATTTACCATCGTGTGTCCTTCACGTCAGATTGGATATCGCTCAATATGAACAGCTAACGCAAAAACTCTTCTAGTGCCTGCACAAATGAATTCCTCATGCCACTTCGTGGTGGCAAGAAAGAAAAAAAATGAAACTTTTTGCACCAGTTTTTTGTTTTTGTGCCCGGTTTGTTGTTTCGTGTGATTGAAGAAACAGTGAAATTGAAAATCCAATATTTAATATACGCAGTGAACATTTTTTTCGTCACTAAATAATATTTTTAAGAGACAAGAGACGATTTGTGCAGTTTTTTCCAGTTTTTTTTTATTTTTATTCCTTTTATTTTTTTTTTTTTACCTATTCTCTCTTTCTCTCCTCTCCTGTGTATTTCCGATTTTCTTCTTTTCTGTTTTATTTCAAGTGTAATGTAATGTAATGTTAAGGTCCTCTTGTCTCGGAAAAAAATTTAAAACGTTTTTTTTTTCCACACAAGCAAGGAAAGTAAGCTTTTTTCAGTGTTGAAAGTCAAAGAAAAGTAAAATAAATGCGCCCAGTACAATGAAAGGGGAAAAAATTGAAAAAAATGAAAAAATAACCGGATTTAAGCAATTTAAACTAAATTAAGGAATAAATAAAGCAAGAAAAATGTGAAGTGCAGATTTGTTCTAGTCAATTAGGTAAATCTGCAACTAATATTTAATCTTGCGTTACAAAATATTTTTTTAAAAACTCGAGTGAAGAAAATATAAAATATTTTTTTAAATTAGTCGAATTTGTCGTAGATTATTTTAATTATCTTTTATGAAAATGTAAAAAAATTAGATATAAAAGTAGAAGAAATCACAAATTAGGTAAATTTACAAAATATTTTTTTAAGTATTAAAACTGTAAATTTTTCAAACGGTATTATAAGTAAACGGTGAATTAAACAAGTTGGGGGTTTTATCTGTTACTGTTATAATCAACTCTCATCTCTTATTTCTTTCACAAAATCTCACTTCCCAAACTAATTTTCTCTTTTCATCAATTAATTCATAGTATTACATTAAAAAAAAAATATAAATTAAAAGAAAAAAATTTGTAATTACTTTTGCAGTTATAATGAAAATCCATCAAAACATCAACTCAAATGTGCTTCATCACGAATGGGAGTGGCCTTACCTTTTAATTTACAAAGAATAATGAAGAAAAAAAATATTTAGTAGGTGAATCGTACACATTCATTAACAAAGCTACAACTCAGACAATTAAGTTGAACCATAATAAGAGAGAAAAAAAAACTAAATTTTACCACTCAAATAAGATTAAGTCTAAGAAAAACACAAAAATTACTCAAACCACAATTTTTTCCATCAATTACCACTCATTTACACATCATCAACACATGATTCCACAAATCACAACAAAATTTCAATTTTCTATCGATGGCGCCACACAGGCACATCCTTTGACTGATTCCACTAATTGCAGAGTTTAAGGCCATTCATCCAGCCGTAAACAAAAATACACAAAACGATCATTCATTCCTAATTGAGACTAAAACAACTCCAAGTGCAAATGGGGTCATTCGAAGGAAATAAGGTCTAGTTCAAGCAATCGGCTGAATTGTAATAACTCCCATTTTTTTTATTACCCAAATTTTTTTCCTTCCACTTTGTTTTTTTGCTTAATTCATCTCATCATTTACACCCATCTCCGGTTCGCAACACCCACCGCGTTCTCAAAACCCACGTGAGTGAGTCCTGAAACCCAAATCCCCCTCATCCTCCAGGCAAAAAAAAAAAAAAAATCAAAGGGAGGGAGAGCGGGAGGGGCTATCACGGTCGACCAACACGGAAGTGCAACGGCTCAACGACCCACATCTACCTAAGGAAATCGCTCGAGGCTTGTAGTAAAGCCAGCGTTCTAGCAAACTAATGGACGGAGCTATTCTCCGCGCGCGCTCGCTCGCGCGGCTTGCTAACCCACTTCTTCATTGACAACACCACACTCCATCAGCATATTTCAACATAAAATATTAGTCGGTGATTTTATTAGTTCACAATATATTTGTGTCAAACGCAATCATTTCGTTTCTGCATCTCTCCGTTCACTCCAGGGTGATGCCGCATCTCGGGTAAGTCGATTAATTCTTTTTTTTATTTTATCGGCTGATGGTATTTGTTGTTGTTGTTGCTGTTGTTGAGGTATCCTTCAGGGGGGTTTTAGGAAAGGGTGTGTGTGTGTGTTCCTTCATTTCACGACTCCCAATTATATCAGTTTTTTTCTGCTGCACGTGTTAATGAGCCATTGTCAAGAGAATCCCTCATTTTTTCCTTCTGGGTAAATGAACATCCGTTAATTAAAGATTTGATCTCGGAATCAATAATGCTGGTATTTGTGCGGGACGGACGTAAGATTGTCGGTTATTTAATTAAAGTGTGTTGAATTGAATGATATTCAAATGTTTGATTACGTTTAAATGGGTTGACCTTTAGGTTTTTAAATTTTTAACCTATTTTGGCCAGTTGCGGAACTCGTGTTGAGATTCGTGTCAGAAACGGGGAATAACAATGGGAAGGATTGTATGGAGAAATCCTGTTCTCCTCCTGACTTTTGTTTTGTCTCTTGTCAATCAAATAACTTGTTAACCGTGCAAACCGTTGGAGCGGAGATTTCTCGACGTCCTATAAAATTACCAATGTCACCCGATTCAAAACTATCAGGTGAAGGTGACGTCAGAGTTTAATCTCCATCCAAAACAGCAAGCCAGTTTTCAGAAAAACCGGATCAGAGGCCAATGGTAACAAACAGGTGTTGGGAACGGATCTTGGAGGTTAAAATGGACTCATGGACTTCATTTCACTGAATCTTCTGAACAATAGTGAGAACTTCCGGGTCTAAAACCATAAAAAAAAGCAATTTCCATACAAAAGGGGCGCAGAAAAGATGTTACAGTGACTTCTTTCGTAAAAAAATAAAAGACGTTTCCAATACAATGCAGCCATATTAACTTTTGACAAGGAAAAACTTTGTTTATTATTTTTTTTAATTTTTAATTTTTTTTTAAAAATATAATTACACCATAAAAACAAGCAGGAAAGAACAAAAACTCGTGGCAACCCTCGCAGGCTTTTTGAAAGGGTCAAGGTTAAGGCCTTTGAGTGACAATGAATTTAAAAAAAAAAAAAACTTAAAATTCAATGTGTATTCAATTTGTTATCAGCTTGAAGCACTTTTTCAATTACTTCCAGGAGGTTTGTCCAATCAGTTTTTGCGCAAACTTTCTCTACTTTGTGACAGATACAACATTTCATGTTTTCCCACTCACGGAAATCGAATATGCAAATAGCAAAAGGGGAAAATGTTCCCAACTGCTGTCACATTGAGAAACGAAAAAACGTACACGTGAGTTTTCTTGGCAGCTTGGTTTTATCCCAATACATAACACACAAGCGCGACCTTGCTCTGGGCCAAGGCAAACCGACTGACGGCACTGGGTTAGCAGACTGCACTTATGACCCCGGCGGGGCTGCCAGACTCGACTGCAAGGCGCCTGCCTGCTTGCCTGCTGTCCGATCGACGCGCTACCTTATCTATCGCATGAATAAACATCATTTATATACCTTTAATTAAATTAATTAACTTAATTGGAGATGAGTCAGTGTGATAAAGTCAGGAACTCATCTCGGGTCATCATTAGATGGAAAGATTAGAATTTTATAATTTTTTAAAGAAAAAAATGGATGGGATGGAAAAAAAAATATTGTTTAATGACCCGAAGTGTCTCGAATGGCTTTTCAGACCATGGGAATCTCAGCAATTAACTGTTTATTTTGAAAATATTTAAAGCATGTACCCATAAAAGGCAAATTTCAAATTCTGAAATGTTGCAACATTTTTGTTTATTTCAGTGTTTTCCAGCGGAATAAGCGATGAACTTGAGGCAATGGTTCTTTCTAGTCACGTGTTTAGGATCGTTGATGTCTGTAGTAGATGCTAAGAGCAAATTTCAAGGTAACTTCCTACTGCAGTGAACAAACCCGTCTGTCGTGCAAAAATAAAAATAACATGAAATTATAATTTTTAAAAAGTTCAAATTTTGTTGTAATTTGATTGAAAATTAGACGTAGCGTGTAGTGTTTATTGACGACACGATGCAATTTAAAGAGCAAATCTCGCAAGAATGTGCAGTGATGTTTTCCCTTCCATTTCAGCACGTATTTTTCCACAGCTACTGGGTTTACCCAGCACTTGTTACTACGAGGGAGCGCAATATCGATGCACTTTCTTCCTGTTTTGTTGGCTCGCAGGAGGCCGATTTGTTAACAGTTGCGGTGCAGGTTGGGTGTTCACCTGCTGCGTTCCGAAGAGCACTCAAAGTAGAACCGACCTCATCATCACCAACGGCCCCGTCATCAACAATCTCAGTACATACATACATTTCCATTAATATTAACAAACGTCGAAATGAACTAAAAGCATTTGTTTTATTATTTAGAATGCGGCATGCAAATCGCGCCTTTCAGTGACAGGATCATCGGAGGGGAAATTGCCAGAGGAAGCACCGAGTTCCCATGGATCGTAAGAGATTAATGTGAAAATAACGTGTGGAAATTAATTCACTTTTGTTTCTTTTCCCTTTTCTACAAAGGCTCACGTGAAAATCAATGGATTTCAATGCGGTGGCGCCCTAGTCAACAACTTTTTTGTCGTCACAGCAGCTCACTGTGTGCGGAAGTGAGTTTATTTGACCTTTAACAAATAACATAGACACGCAGATATAAAAAAAAATAAAATAAATATTGCCATGCATCATAATTTATGAGAAGAAAGTCAAATTATCCATTCCCCTTTCACAAACTTATCTTTAATGGCAAGGTTAAAAATGGTTAAAAAATAAAAACTCGATCAACATATGTAACTTCCCGTGCCCTATGGCCAATAAGAGAGCTCTTTAAACTGTTTTGATTCAAAGGAGTGATGGCTTAAACCAATTATTATTGTAACATCAAAGGCCCTGAGACCTGTCATTAAAACAAGTACAGCTCGGAGGGATAAAATAACAAATAGTCCTTTCAAACTTTAAAAACCAATCCAATTTAACCCTTTTTCTTCCGTTTTCCAGTGCACGTTTGGGAGCCATCACCGTGATCCTGGGGGCCTTCGACCTGCAGGACAAGAAACCCACGTCGAGCGCCGTGTATGGGGTCGTGGAAAAACGCCTTCATCCTAACTTCCAATATATGCTCACTCAACCGGACCGGTTCGATGTTGCACTGCTGCGTCTGAATAGACAAGTCGATTTTAAAGACAACATTCGGCCGATTTGTTTACCCAATACCGGAAGAAGCACTGAAGGCTCGCTCGCAGTCGTTGCGGGATGGGGGAAAATTGACAACGCGCCCGGTACTTATGATGACATTTAAATTTAAATCAATTCAATTCACAGTCTTCTTTTTTTCTCATTTTTTAATCTCGTGATGCCTTTCACTTCCCACTTCCACCAACAGGTGCAATTATCATTAAGAAAATCCGAGCACCTGTCAACCTCGTCTAGCCACTTTTTTCTCTCTCACTTCTCTCTTTACTTTATGCAAATCACAATCGAGACGAGCATGATTTGATTTTTTTTTTCTAAATTTAAAAAAAATGGAAACTACTTTTCTCTATTAACTGTTGAAATTCACAATTTCAGCTCCTGAATGTGTAATTAACATGTACGATGCAATTTAGCATCGATGGCAAAAATCCAAAAATGAGAAAGGAAAAAAAAATAAATTGGTATAATAAATAAAAGAAATATCTGACTTGCCTGCGATTGGATTATCATGAACCTTTCACGTTAAATTTCAAAGATGGTTCAATTTTTTATTATACAAACGATTCGCCTTATGCATGTAGGATCAATACCTGACGATATGTTTTTTTTTCTATTCTCTCTTCAAGGCAGCCGCACGGGGACCAATATCTTACAGAAAGTTGCTGTGCCTGTCGTTTCCAATGCCGAGTGCGTTGGTTGGCACGCGGAAAAGGGTATAGAATTACATCTTTACGCCGAAATGCTTTGTGCGGGATACAGAGACGGCAATAGAGACGCCTGTTTGGTATGAATAATTTTTTTTTTATAAATTTTTTTTAAAAAACTCGATTTTTTTATATTGTTTGAATATAATTTGTATAAATTTGTATTAAATCACGATTTTATATTTCAGGGTGATTCTGGTGGCCCTTTGATGGCAATGGACAATGGCAGATGGACACTTATTGGCATCACGTCTGCTGGGTTCGGATGCGCAGTGGATAGGCAACCTGGCATTTATCATCGGGTTGCAACCACTGCAGCTTGGATTTCGTCCAATATTAACTGAAGCTTAACGAAATTCATTTTGAATCCCAATCTGTACTGTCATGCTGTCTTTTACTAGTATATTGCAAATGCCACGTTTTTTGTTTGTTTGTTTGTTTGTGTGTGTTCATTAACCTACCTCACTTTATTCGAACACTTTAGGTACTAATTCATTCTAGGCTGGGCACTAGAATTTTTTATTTTTATAATTTTTTATTTTTTTATTTTTAAGGGAATGGGATTTTTATAATATAGGAGATTTTAATTTTATTTTAATTGACGCATACTTGTAAACTTTTTTTTTTAATGTAGATCAATCCAAGAATAAATTATTGCAATTATTTTTAACTTATCTTGTTAATTTTGAAAAATAAGATAATGTACATTTGAATTATGTATATTATAATTATAATATAAAACTGCTGATGCTGTTCAAACATCATAAACTTGACAATTTTTTTTTAAAAAAAAAAGGAAAAAGAATTATTTTTGTAAATTTACATATCGTATTAAAAAAAATGTGAATTAAAAACAATCTAAAATTCCTATGATATTTCGTCTTTAAGAAAATGCATCAATAAATTTCTAAGAGAAAATCTGTCACCTAAAAGCGGTAAGATTTCAACCACCAAACTCCGGAACGAATCAAAAAAATAAAATCCATTTCCACAGACGACGGAACATGACTTACCCCAGTCGCATGTCACTCGAAAAATATCACGGTATTACGTATTCCGGAATTAAGTAGCGAGTGCACGGAAAACAATTTCACATTTCAGAAATTTCATTTACATATTTAAACTGTTGTTGGTGGGTGACTCTTGATTCACTGCCAGATTCTGCACACATGATTTGTGATATTTTTATCGCAAGGTGTTAGGTTCTTATTTGTTAAATTCATCTTCAGTTTATGACAAATGACCTTATACTCTTTATGAATTGCATGAAAATGTCATAAATCAGTGAATATAAATATAATATCACAATTTTATTTGGGGGTTTTCGCATTTACTCACATCCGTACATCACTTTCTCGTCGTTTAATTATATAAATCGTCTTTACTCTTATTTTCCCACCTCTTTACATTGTACAAAAAAAACATACGAAGAATTTTAATCCTTTAAACACGAGAAATTGTTACATCCTCTGATGGTGGCAACTAAATTTTGCAACGATGTTGAAGTGAACTTATAAAAATTTTGTGTTTTAATTTGATCGCGTAAATTTTTAATTCATTCCTCTTTAATGCAAATCATCTTCACTTGTCATTTCGACTTCATCAACAAATTTATCAAAAACTTCTTATCGTTTAGGTTAATTAAATTTCATATTAGATTTCTCATATTAGCGCTTCATAACAAAACGACGACACGAAACTACAAATTAGCGAAACAAACGGCTGACACAGATTAATTACAAAAATAAATCCTTTTATTTTTTTCAAAAAGAAATAAAAACAACAAAAAATCAAAACAAAAAAAATTACTTTCAACCGAGAATCCACAAAGCTTTAAAAATAAAGAGAAAAAAATAAAAAAAACTAGTCTAAGTCTGAGAAATCAGGTGTTCATGTACTGTATGAATCATGTCGAGAAGATTGCTGGAGGCAGAGGCAAGCCTAGCTCCTTTCCAACCTGCGCATGGCCAGTGAACTTATGACACCAAACACTGCCGAAAATGACGACCTTGAGCTACCTTGGCGGCTGACCTGACATTGCTTCTCCCTTTCCCTACACCACTAACCAAACACGCAGATGCACTTCACTGGATATTGATTGCACGCCTTCTACAGCCAGGTAAGGAATATTCATTACCTTCATTCACACTTCGTTTAATTAAACGAAAACAAAAACTCCCATGTAGATATTTTATAAAATAAAAAATAATAATAATAATATTAAAAAAATAAAAAGGTAAACATTTGAAGAATAAAAAGCCAAAATTGTTTTGTTTGTTTCTCGCCTGCCAAATCCTTGGAGTGTTTCAAAAAAAATTTGCATGCAACTGCGATATTAAAGCAAGCGGAAGCTCATTTTATTTCACACCCCATGATAAAACAAACAGGTTTTTTTTTTGCATGCATGGCTGTACAGACCTGCATAGAATTTATACCAATTAAGAAAATACCACGCAAAATTAAATTCACTCCCAAGCGAAACTAACACCCATCTTAAATGCAAACTTAAAGAAATAAATAACTTTTATAGCTATATTAAAAAAAGTCAAGGTGTCATTCACACCCATCGATTGAATGTCATGTGAGAAATACAAAATGATGTCCTCGCCACCCTAGATTGATCGACAAGCGATAAAACCTATTAGGCAAACGATGAAAGGTCATCCAGACGCCCCACAATCCCTCGACACATCCTGGATTCGTAAGGAGAAACTCTGAATCACTTTTCTAAGTTTTTATTCTCCTTTAAAAACGTGACAAAATGTAACGCTAAGCTAGTTTTGTCGTGTTAATTTCCTCGGCACGACAAGAATGAAAATAAATATCTAAACGGCAGTGAGGTTAACACACAATGGATTTAACTTGGATTTAAAAATGTCATACGGCCATCTAGGGCCACACCATCATCATCTCACTAGATGAAAAGTCCACTTGACCTCACGCCCGAACAAAAGGCACCTAAATACTTGGTTTCCCCCTCCTTTTTCCGTGGTGCGGAAACGAGTCACCCCCTCCCTCCGATGCCGCGAAAAATTACCGAGGCCACTGTGTTAATAGCTCAAATCCTTCGCTTCTTTAGCCATTACCACTGCTAACCCACATTCGGTACGAGTCACGTGACCTCATTGTACTGCCTTTGCTCGAAATAGAGGGAAATATCTGTCTCTTCAGTCGGTTGGCACGGTATCTGGCCTGTAGAAAGCAGCTGTGGCTCCGTCCAGGGGTAGCAACTTCACAGAATGTTAAGGTAATGTATTTTTATTTCTATTAATCACTCTCGGTTGTAACTGTCAAACGTTACATGATTTTTTCCAAATATTATTTCATGTTTTTATTTTTTTTTAAATTATAAATCGTGAGTTTTCTGACTGAGGTACGTAGAAGAGTCTCGAGGTACGCTCGAGAGTACATATTTTCAAATTAATATTTTAAATTCAACTCATTTGCAACGTTTTTTTGAAATATAAACACTCAAAAATAGGTGTAAAAACAAATTGAATTAATTTGCAGTCAGCAATTTGTATGTTAATTAGGCCAACACGGAATTCATAAATTGCTCCAGTCGATGTTATTTCCGTAACATAAATTACTCCGATTTCCAAAGGCACAAGCATTAAGAAACAGAGATCTAACCTTGAATTTATTTTTATTTTTCTGATATTTTATATCAATAGGTCATACATTCGTATAAGAGGCCTAGACTAAATGTTTTCAGGGATAAAAGCGCACGTTGGCTGACTTCACTTTGGCCCTGCTGCTCTAATTCCCTTAGTAGAGGCAAAGAAAATTCCGGTTCAGCACTTCAGGGGAAACAGTGAGATGGTCAGAAAATGGATGTATTTGGCCCGTATCCACGTGGGGGACTACCGGCCAAGCGTTCCTACAAAAATTAATCCTGGATTTTTTTTTTTTAAACTTTTTTTTTAAATAAGTCATTAATTTTTTTGGAAATAGCAATTATCTGTTATTAAATTTCATTTCAAGGGACATTTTCTGCGGGTATCTGTCGAGATGATTACTTTTGGCATATAAAATCAGTGGCCCATGGTGAACAACCCGCCAAAGAAGGAAAAGAAATTTCCCTGGGTTCTGTAATTGCGAAGTATTTTCACCTCCGGTTGTTAATGAATGTCACATGACTTGTGTTGTATATATAGAGGGGGGAGTAAAATTTCTGTTTGTGAAATATGCAGAAAAAGTTGGAAGTTTTGTATACTTCGTGCGGAAATTATTACCAATTACTCAAGCAATTCATTTTATAATCGCATCAACCTCTTTCCATTTTTAAAAAACCCATTCTTATTTTGTTAAAAAGTTACTCAATTCAGATACACAAGAGTCTTATTCAGTTCTGTGAGGAAGAACAAACGCTGAATCACAAAAGATCAATGACATTTCATTTTTATATCTATAAAAAAAAACTATTTCCTAATACACCTAAAAGAAATGCAAATGAAAGTATAAATCCAGAAGAAAAAAAAATATTTTTTTCAATTTCAATCTCCTTAATAACCAAATTGATTACTATTTCCAGTCAGAAAGGTCACTTATGATTTAAACTCATCAGAAAAAACAACAATTTCATTTCATCAAATATTATTTTTTCTTCTACTTACAGATAAAAGCAATTTATTTTCCATACAAGAAAAATGCACTCAAATAGAGTGCACATTTTCATAACCATAACGATCATATTCTGCTTATGGAATCTGGCAAAAGCCAGAAGTTACATGGGCCAGAATTTGACCCAACCACAACCACAAGCGAGAAGTATCCTCAGTGGTGGCTATTCCCTCAACATGCCTCCGCCGTCACAGTATTTGTCACCAGCAGGAAACATCCCGAACCACGACTCGAGCCGAACGTTCGATTTTTTTGACTTCAGCAGAGCTTTAGTCGGTGAGTTGAGTTATTACAGCAACAAATTGCTTCGCCTCATTTGTCACAAACTTTTTTCAGTCATTTCCTTAGTTACTAGCAAATTTCATTTCCTGTTTTGCCGCTTTCAAACACTTTCATTTAAATAAAATTTAGCAGCGAGCGACCTCCGGGAACCCAATTATGTATTCCTTTATTCATCGCCGTTAACCAGCCAATCGACTACTTTAAATTAGACTCACGAGTCTCGAGAGGAGGAAAGAGAAAAAAAGTTTTTAAAAATTAAATTTTTTTTCCAGTGTTCAAGCAGACGTATCAACTTTATAAAGCTCTGAGAGAATTTAGCGCTCCATGTAAGTGCTGGTGCCAAGTGACAAATTTTTCCCATTACTTTATGGTGTAGGTCTAGCATGCTAATACGATTTTCTATTCCCAACACAGATAAACTAGTT
Organism: Geophilus flavus; assembly: GCA_034695885.1. Taxonomy (NCBI): domain Eukaryota; kingdom Metazoa; phylum Arthropoda; class Chilopoda; order Geophilomorpha; family Geophilidae; genus Geophilus; species Geophilus flavus. Next base: position 3,859 of record JAQFZO010000938.1, on the reverse strand, counting down.
TACCCTCACGGATTTTTTTTTTTTTGGGGAAAATTAATTTTGCATTCCCAGCGTTAAATTATTTTTTAATGGAATTATCACATCCTTATTTTTTGTATCCATCTCGTCTTAATTGTAGTCTAAGGTTTCATTAGATTCTAAATTGAAAGTCGTTGGTTTAATGAACACAAACAATATGGAACATTCTTCGGCATAGTGTAGTGGAAAATTTTAACTTGTTTCTGTGTTATTGTACGTATTCACCTGTCCTGCACCTTTCAGCGGTTCACTTCACGCCGAATGCACCACTGCAAATCCATCACTTATTCTATCGAATTTTTTCCCTTTTTGCTACATCTTAGTGAAACACGATTCTTGTTTGGTCTGTTACTTGGCCCAGTTCGATGAAATCATTGATCAAATTCAATTTATCAATGATTTTGATTTTAAAAATTGATAAAAATTGGAAAAAAAAGGTGCAGAGCAAGTGAAAATAAAAAGTTATAAAATTTTTTTTCCAGAATTTTGTATTTATAAATGAGTTTTTGACTCATTTCTTTCTTTTCCTGCAGTTATTCCCCAAGTTTGCCATCATCAAGGAAGCAAGTACAATTGTGGATTCAGCGTATCCTGTATTTTCCAAGGATATCGGCCATTAGATTTATGTAATGGCGGTATGATCTGGAGTTGTTGTGTACCGAAGGAAGGAGCAACGATAACGTCGACACCTGCAGCACTCGTTCAGCATACAGGTCAGTTGTCAAGCAACTGTTTTCTTTATGACTTGTGCTTAACTATTCTCATTTTAATATTTTAAGAATGTGGTCGCTCGTCGGCCAGAGCAGCCAAAGTCGTGGGAGGCATGGATACTCAATTTGGAGCTCATCCTTGGATGGTATATTTAAATATTTAATTTTTTATTAAAAAAAAAATTAATAAATAAATTTTTTAAATTTTTTTACTTAAAGGCTGCCATTATCAAGCAATCGTTTCTAAGCAAAAGGATTGCATGTGGAGGTGCTTTGCTCAATGACAGATGGGTCGTAACTGCAGCACATTGCGTGTACAGGTAACACCATCATCTCATTATCGCTTCAATTAACGAAGCACGAAGTGGAAAAAAACGTATCTGCACTGACACAAAAATGTTCACCGCTTTTTCCCATTGTATCCGTAAACGCGGATCCATGCCCTGGTTTCATGCTTCAAATCGTTATTGTCATCTTACGGATGGACTCCGCTTTAATTGAGGATTTTGTCTTACACATCAATTGGGCGTTTAGTTGGGTGGGGCATCCATTAACAAGGTCATATTGGGTTAGGATTTAGTAAGCGGAAGGAGGACATCCTTGCCAGTTCCAAGGTCAGTGGGTTAAAAACACAATGAAATGCCGTAATGTCATACTTTAGTTTAGCGAAATGGGAACGCACGAATTTCTCAGATAAATCGTGTTTCGATCAAATCGATTTTTCCTTTGTTTTCTTATATTTTTTTATGTATGCAATTTTTAATTTATTTTTATAATTTTTAAATTTATTTTTTAAAATTTAAAGTACTTCACCCGGTGGATTGAAGGTTCGACTCGGTGAATGGAACGTGAGGGAACAAAGTGAGAAACTGCAACACGAAGATTACGAAGTCGATCGAGTCGAGATAAATCCGAGCTACAATCCAGGCGACTTTCGCAACGATGTCGCGCTAATACATTTGCGACAACAGGTCCAATTTAAAGAACACATAGTGCCCGTTTGTTTACCGCCGCTCAACGAAGACTTCACCGGTAGGACGGCGACCGTGATCGGATGGGGACGAACAGATTACGGTAATTACGTATTTCAACTCAGAACTAGGCCATCTGGGGTCTTTTTTTAATCCTCTCGTGAAACGGAATCCGAAAATCATGATTCCAAACGTCTCGGATGAGATTATCACCCAGAAAATCATTTTTTCCAAAGTCTGTATTAGGTGATGCGCTTAGCTGGCGTTAATGATGATGGAAAACATGAACTTCCAATCCGCTCTGGGAAATAATTGGATTCCCCTTAATCCCAACTGGCGACTCTGGATGACTCAATGTCGATTGCATTGTCCCGCATTGGTGATAAATCTTTCAAACGTCAGCAAACGCAATCAAAAATTTCAATTTTTCTTACATTGCGAAACCTAAACAACAACATTCGCAATCCCCCTACCCATTCAAAACACATGAAATATTACTACTGAAGAGTTTTTAAAATTAATTTCCACGAACAAAAAACACGACCGGAAAATCCTCGCTCGAGTGCATCAAATTCGAAACAAATGGACTTAAATTTTTTCCTTTTCATCCTTTCCCAAAATTTATACACACTTATTGATCAAAGACAAACACAGACCCAAAACAAAGAAGAAACTGAAATTACAATAAGAAATATTTGCTTAATAAAACATTAAACTTACAAAATATTTTTTTCTTTATAAAGGAGTTGCATCATCGCCAGCTGTGTTACAAGAAGCTGATGTCAGTGTTATCACAAACGACCAGTGCCAAAGCTGGTATAGGGAGGCAGGTCGAAAAGAACTTATTTATCCAGTGTTTTTATGTGCTGGTTATAAAAATGGCGGCAGAGATTCGTGTCAGGTGAGAAAAAACAAAAAAATTCTTTTTTTCTAATTCCCGTTTCCCCCGCACGGGAAACACTAGTAATGAATCAAAAATTAATCCCCAACATAAATTTGAAAATCACCAGTTCAAAACGAGTTGTTTTCCCCATTTCTCTCAAAAATTATCCCACTTTGGCAACTCTCCAATTTTTTTTTTCTTCTCCTCTTTCCGACTAAAGATTCCTTTCATTGGCTCCATTAATCCAACGAATGTTAAAGGAAAAAAAATAATTAAATCCCTATTGTACCCGTTTAAAATATTTTCTTTACAAAACTAATTCAATGAAAGCGCCTCCTCGAGTCTTTTTGCAGCCCTAAAGTGAGTGATAATCAATTGTTTTCATTTTAGGGAGATTCTGGTGGACCGCTGACAACTCGAGTAAATGGAAAGGCGACTTTAGTGGGTCTCGTCTCATGGGGCATTGGATGTGCACGTGAAAACCTACCAGGCGTTTACACTCGAATTCCTACCTTTGTCGACTGGATTTCCAAATACGCTTTCACGTGAAGAATGACTTCAATTTTCCTTCCTGCAACTCTTTTACTGGATGATTGCTGGGACAACGAGCACTTGGCTTCGGCGACAACAAATCAGTTGGACAATCAATTTAGATATTGCTCGGTGATTTTATTCTGAGAGGAAAACACAAGGAAAAAAATATATAAATAACTAAATATATATTATTGACGTAATTTCAAGTAAAAGCACTTTTGGTACAAGTTGGATTGAATTTCAAGAGGAAGGAAGTGATGTGAATGTTTTAAATATTCAAATTTGTAGACATTACTTTGTTCTTTTGCTTTAAGATTATTTTCTTCTTTTTCCAGTATTTTTTTCCATTTTTTTAATATTCTGTTTTAAAAAAATGGTTTTGATGGGTTAATTAGGGATATATTGATTTTTTTTTATTTTTTGTTTTTCTATTTCTTTCTTCGTGCTGTTGATCAGCAAGTATTGAATGTCTTCTTTATACGTATGTGTACGGCACTTCACTCGAATGCAATTGCACTGGATGCAATCATTTCTTTATTTATGAATAAATAATTGAACGATATGGGATTACGTTCAATCCATCTCGACGGTTAAAGAATAACCTTGAATTGTTTACATTTTTTATATATAACAGAAAATTTTGTAAAAAAAAAATTGTTGGAGATTATGAATTTATTTTCTGATTTTCTATCCCACCTTTTCAATCAGTGCACTTTAATAATAATAAAAAAAATATTTATTAT
>JAQFZO010000937.1:0-19245 GCA_034695885.1 Geophilus flavus | reverse complement strand
ACTGATTAAAATCTTTAGTAAATTGATAATAAAAATCACCAAGTGTGACACGTTTGAATTAATCACAAGGCAAAATTAATCGGACAGCCTCGATAAATGATTAAAAAAGGTAAAACATAACCAGCTTTACTTGATTAATAGGTGTTAAAATAGAAAAGTAATTCGCTATATAATTACTTACGTTGCTGCAAATTGTCGTACGATACATAAACCCTCATTTTTGGCTCCCAAAGCTACTATAAAATCTTGTAGAAACAATCTTGTCTTTGGATATTTGCCGAAATCCTAAAAATATGATTAGATTTATTATAGATATCAATTATGTGTCGTAAAAGCAAAAATAAAATACGTACAACATTATGTTTTAGTATTCTCTGGACGACCGGCGTGAAGACTTCCATGATTAAATTTGAACGAGGATTATCTTTGCATTGCTAAATTGTGTAACAGCCACTTAAAGACAATTGACATAAATGTACGTCATCGAAGACACTACCTTACTGAAGAAATCACAAATTTCAGCAGTTGGATGATTCTTTTCTAGTAATGGCACCAATGTTACAAGAACTTCTTCTTGAACTGATTTTGGAAAATGATTAGAAATCTGAAATGTGGAATTTTACCTCATCTCAAATAAATGCATCACTTTGGAAAATATTATATCTCAAAATTTTACCTTTGGTAAAAGATCGGAGATAAGCTCCAACGGCGTTTGATAAATGCATTCATCTTGTAGTGGAGTGGAAATACAAAAATCGACCATTATCTGAAATTGGTTTCAAAACAAATTAAATTTCAACGTTTAGAGTATATTGTAAACATGCATTACGGCAATCTAAATGTAAACCGTGGTCAAGGTTTCAATCGTTTAGAATTAGGAGAAATCCAATTACTGACAAATTGAAAATATCGAGAGCAATCAGATACTGATGTCTCAGTGGGAATGTCGATTTTCAAAATGCTGAAGAAATACAACAATTTAAAGACTAATGTCTCCCGAGTAATGAACTGACTTGCGCAATGTCATTTCTGCTTTGACGTAATAGGAAAGGAAAGACGTTCATTCACTAATATGCTTCGACGCAATTTTTGAAATACGTATATAAATATCGCATAAAATTATCCACGCTCCACCGATTTTTACCTGGCGTAATTCATAAACAAGATTTTTGCACATGTTTAAATCTTAAAAATAATTCATAGCCTTCAGAATTTGGCCAGAAAATAAAAATATTTTCGAATTTTATGTAAAAATAAAATAAATTTCAAAACAACAATAATTCGTACCTTTATTTCTTTCAACATGACTTCAATGCGTCGTGTATTTCTCAATAGTCTTTGGTATTTAAAAATGTTTTTCTATAAGGAAAGAAATTAAAACAATTTTATATTTTATATATGCTATAAATACATAAAACCATTAATTAAATCGTAAGACAGAGGAAGAAAGTAAGCAAGTAAGTCATTAATGTTTTCTTTAATCTCACTACAAACAAGTGTAAGAGAACCATAAAGTTAATTTGTGAGCTACGAAAGCAAACAAGTCAATGTTAGCTAGCTGTAGCAAGCACCAGTGATTTTCAATTTGTAACCAGAGTCAAGTCAATGCTTTCTTGTTGCTGTAGCTACACCAAAGTTAGTAGAAAAAAAAAAATAAAAAAAAAATCACCTTCCATATGATTGAGTGAAACCACTGATCACGGAGATAGCTGTTGCTGGTCTAAAAGAGAGCGAGAAAAAAAAAAAAATATCAATTTATTTAATTCAACCTAAAAATTTTATTTAAATGTTACCTGTAATAAAATTGATCCATCGAACACAACTATTCGTATGCAAAATTTCTGATGACAATCCCATCGTGTAACCGCGTATATATCCTCAATAGCAGCGTACTGGATCGGTTCCTCCAAAAACCCTGTCGACTAAAAAAATTAAAATATGATTAAATATTTAAAAAAAATCATTAAATTCAATATTAAATGTATTGAAAGTTTTGTTTTGGTGTTTTTCTAATGTTTTCGAAAAGCTGTTTTTGATCTGCGGTCGCAAATAAGTTTCTCCATTAGAAAAACACCAAAACAAAACCTTTGAACGCACCTAATCTTTTTATTTTTAAAAAGAATATTTTTCCGATATACATTTATATGTAAATCCCACCGAATAATAAAACTGTTTTTAAGTCATTAACCCGTAGCATTTTACGGATGCAAAAACAAGTGATGAATATCTCATTATACAAATTTAATAAAATAGTTTTTTTTATTCATTTCCTTCAACAAACAGTGAGGCCTTTCTTTTGGCGTAGGCGGCTGTTTAGGAAGTTGAAGTTGACGTAGGAAATTGACCATAAACATGAGGAAATCGTCCTGCTGAGAAACCATTAAAGAAAAAAAGTGCGTCTAAATTGCACCAGACTGCGCTTACACTTTCATTTTTTTTTGATTTTTCTGCACAGTATTTAACATCTTTGACCCTTGCGACCCCAATAAAACACAAACGTTCTGGTCGAAATGTAATTAGTATAATTAGATTAACCTTTTATTTAATGTCGTGGAAAAAATTTCTCTCGACACAATTTAGGCCTAACGTTTTCAGGAATGAGGATGTGGCGAGATTACTAACTCCCAAGACATTGTGCAGTTGGTGACTTGGTGGTTAAATCCTTTTAAAACCAGGATATCCTGAGTAAACAATAAACGACCAACTCGACCGACTGCACACTCGACAAACACAATAAAACGAATTTTCTCCAAATTGGTGACATCGAGGTCATAACCAATTAGGCCCGAAGGGTGAAGGGGTTTTAGTCGTTTAAAGACAATCCGGAAATCACCAAACCCAACCTAAAAATAGACAACTCATCCAATTTTCTAGAAAATCACTTAAATACTTTCCTTTTTTCCTCAGAATAATCATCGTTACAAAGCATATTAAAAAGAACAATTCCAACGTCACGAAATTGCAATAAAAACTGAAACTGCGTTTTTAAATATAAAAAATAAGTATATAAAAAATATTAATTTGCCATTAAAGAGAAATCATAATCATAACATCAACAATTCCGAAAACAGTTCATTCCTAATGTAATTTATGACGACATAAAACCACCTGAATTCACGTCATAGTTTATTTTAGATTCGAAGCCATTCAATGCACACTATTTACCCGCACAACAGATTTTTCCCCCCAATTTTATTTCACGGAAAAACTAAGGGATCGTCTTATATTCTTGGAATTACATATGTAATAGTGCATTGAGCTTTGCGCCATTCAGTCTCTTAACTTCGCATTTTGAGGATGCAATAAAAAACCGATCGCGTAATATGAGTAAAGGATCAATGCTTGTGCTTACATCCGTTTAAATTGCCATTTTTAACACCATGCTTCACTTCATTTTTTAATATTTTATTTGTATTTTTATTTTATTTTTTAATGACACCTTGATAATAAAAGCGGTTGTATAGGGATATCCTTGTCACACCCTATTTGATCTTGTAAGGTTGTAATTTCAAATGGGCAAAAGGCCAAGTCAAAGGTCCATCTGACGCTGCTACTTGACGTCATTCCTTCATTTTTGCTTGCATCATTTCATTTTGTTGCTTTTTCGTGAGCATTGTGGTTTAAAACGGTGATTAAATCCTTTTCCTAACGTCACTACGTGTTAAATAACCTCAAAACCACTTTTTCAATAAACTTTAAAATGAACTTGACGCTCCAAAAAAAGTAGAGAAAGAAAGAAAGAAAAAGAGGGGAGGAAAGAAGGAAAACCTGAATAACTCACCGAAGCGGATCTAATTTTTTTTTTTGTTAATGGAATAAAAAAATTACGACACTTACTGTCCTTGATACGATAGCACTATCTCCTAAGATGAGGCGATGTACTTCCCATCTTCTCAGGAATTTAGAGCTGAGGAGTTTGCTGATCACTGTCCTCGTATGATTCAAGCGACACACGTGCACGTCTCCATCATGTACTAATTTAAATTTGGAGCCTGATTTCGATGATCCCACACTGTACGAAAGTGTTTGTCCTGAAGTTGCTCCATTTAGAGCCATATCGTCTCGATTTGGTCCTTCAAAATTATTCTGTACAGAGTTCACCAGCGCTTTAACCGTCGTGTTTTCGTCGCACGTATTGTTCTTGCAGTTATTAACCATTGCACTCGCCATATTTTTGCTCTGGTCCACTTAAAAATCACATGAAGACTATCGATATTACACTTAATTAGTCGGCTGCGGTTCACTGCTTCGTGTGTACATCTTGCTTCGCTTCTCCGCTTAAACTTTCTGGCTCTTTTTCCTCTCGACTCAATGACGAACTGAAATAAAGACGAGGTGAACGAACGCCATATTATTTGGAGAAGTATTTCGCATTATGGATTTGATTCCTGGTATTATTGCGACTGGTCATCCTTGTTGTTTACAAACATACAGCGACTAGTTCCTCGCGCGACCAAAGACTCCCTCTTCATCCGGAAACGCCACCAACAATTTTTTTTAAGCTTTATACAATGACGTAAATAGAATTGGACCAATTCCGGGTCATGAAAACGAAAGGTCAAGTTCTAGTTTCAGAGTTGTGACGTTGCAAGTGAAGCACTCGATGGCTTCTCATAGGTTGCCATCATCTGCACATGGCGTGATGGCTTTTAGAAATTGAGGCGTTTTCTTTCGTTTTCAAATATTATTTCGTATTTCTGTTTGATCTGTTACAATGTTTAGATAGTACGTACAAGTAGTTACTAGAAGGAAATTAACTTTCTCGTTAAATGACATTATCAGCTGATTATTTCGTAATAATTTACAAGATTCATTTAGTATTTCTTCATGCCTATTTATATTTGTTTTTTCAACTTAAGAAAAATCTGCTAGTCATTTTCGTAAATAATTGTGAAATATTTTCACAGATAACCGAAGAAAAAGGAACTGCTTTTTGTTTTCTGGGATAAATTTTTATTATGTCTGGAACGATATTAATATTATTTATTTGTAAATTTATTTTTTACTTGAGTGTGGTCTCTAGTCAAAATGAGTAAGTTTTCTTTTCTTTTTTTGAGAAATAAAGAACTGTCATAATAAAAAAAAATTTCATATTGCAGGCACCTTGATTTATTGCAACCGTATGCCTTGAAACATGGCTCAATATTAAATCATCGCCAAATTCGAGATTGTCAAGCTGTAAAATATGGAACTTTAACATATCAACTCCATCCTCCGCACAATAATGCAAGACAAACCGAAGATTTCATTGACACTAAATATTTCACTTTAAATTTAGGTTCTAAATTGGTAAAAGGTCATTATAGTTTAGTCAGGGATCCACTATTGACGTTATCAGTTTTGGAACCTAGAAAAAAAGACGGTTGTAAAGAACAAATTAAAGAAACCGTACCTGAATCTGCAAAACAAAGAAATTGTACAGTGGCAATGAATGGTGGATTTTTTAACACATCTAATGGCAAATGTCTTGGTTTGTTTCCCCTTTAATTTGTATAAATATAAAGAAAGATGAATAGCAATATATTTATAGGTAATATCATAAGTGATGGTCGAAAAGTACACGATTCCAAAGGAATTCAAAACGTTCAGTTTGGAATTATGAAAAATGGATCTATTTTTACGGGGTATTAAATATATAAAAAATAATTCGCTTATGTGAATTTTTTTACAAAAATTTCATTTTAGGTATTTATCAGAGGAAGAGCTTGCTAGAGAATCAGGGAATTTTATTCAACTATTGAGTGGTGTTGTTTGGCTTGTGAGGAATAATGAAACGTACATCGATCAAAGTAAACGAGCTGAATGTCCGGACACTCAAGAAACGGGTATTGATGCATTAAATCGAGTTTATCCTGAATTAATTATTTAATCTTTCTATTGATCGTTAGGATCGTTTGATAGATTCATAAAAACCATTTCTGCTCGAACTTCAGTTGGTCATGATACAGAAGGGAGAGTTATTTTACTTCACATAGACGGGAAAACAGATAGAGAAGGGTTTGTACGAAACAGAAATTTTGTAATAACCCTTCACTAATACTAAATACGTATTAAAAATTACAGAGTTGATTTATGGGAATTGGCAGTAATAATGCAGCATTTTGGTGCCATAAATGCAATTAACACTGATGGTGGTGGGTCGGCCACCTATGTTCTTAACAATCAAGTGATTAATTATCCTTCGGATTACTGGTAAAATTAAAAATTAAAATACTAGGAGTAATCATTTGTGTGTGAATCGAATCAATGTGAAAGTGTGAATGCGAGTGTGTGAACTGTGAATTACATCACAAAGTTACGTAACTTTTATGATAGTCATTCACACTTTCATATTGATTCACACATAAATGATTACCCCTACTGTAAAAACATCAGTCATTAAGATCATGGAATTTTGTTTTCAGTGATGACGATTCGTCTCTTAACTGTGCCAGACAAGTTTCCACGATTTTATGCGCACATGAACCAGTCTGCCCAAATGACTGCGGTTCTCATGGAACTTGCTATTTAGGCATGTGTAAATGTGACAATCCTTGGAGTGGCAGTGATTGCTCAATTCTTCCATGTCATTTGTATAACTGCAATGGTCAAGGCAGTTGTATGGAAACTGGATGCAAGTGTAACTTGGGATGGATTGGAGATCATTGTGAACGAGGTTATTTCATTCATTCATGAATTTCTTAAACAAAGACTGAAATTTATGGTGAGAAAAATATATTTCCAGCTTGTCCATCAAACTTATGGGGACCTGAATGCAAATTTCCGTGTAAATGCTCAAACGGTGCTCGATGCGATGCGAGGACTGGAGATTGTAAATGTCTACCTGGATATGAAGGAGGCCTGTGTGACAGGAGTAAGTTGATTCGGGTAGAACCCACTATATTTTGAATTACAATAATAAATTCATAAAATTCTAGTTTGCCAGTTTGGTTGGTTTGGAAAAAATTGTTCTCAGAAATGCACCTGTCCCAATGCTTGTGATTGTAACCCAGTGAACGGCAGTTGTAAGGTTTCAGGAAAGAATAGTATAAGAAATGGTAAAATCTAAAATGTTGTATGTAAACAAGAAATTATAATTTGTAAATCATGTTACAGAATGCATTTTAAAACTGTCAACCAAAGATCAAGCGATATTCTGCGACAACCCGGATCAAAATAAGTAAATTGAAATCTTTTAGAAAATATTCTTTTTCGTTAATTGTGATACTTTTCTTTAAATTTAGACTCATGATTGTAATCGCAGTGACGACGACCATACTGGCACTCTCGAGTATTTTGTGTGTGATCAATAAGTTATGTTCAAAATGCGATTCATCCAGGAAACAAAAGCCAGTATCTTACCACAAACCATTCGCCGACTACACTGACACGTCGGATGACGAAGACCAACTGTGATGCTTACAAATAAATAAATAAAAAAGTGTGTTTATCTCCAATCAGTTACTGCCTGTATTTAATTTAACAAATGTATTAAAATCTGTGCATATATATTATCTAAATTAAATCAGTTTGAAAGAGTTTTAAGAGTTTTCTTCACAGCGATTTTTGGGTTAATAGAAATAGGTTTATTCAAAGGCAGGCTTTTCCTCTGATGATGATTCACGAATAAAAGTTAGTCTACTATTATAGTACCGCTAGTACAGTACTAAGTCAAAAGACCCAAAGAATGTAATGTAGGGCAAAAAGGTCAGCATACACCGCGGGGGTCTGTGAGGGAGGGGGTCACTGGTTGTGGTGGGTCGGTAGGTCAAATGAAAAATAAAATTGTGTAAAAATTCTGTTAGTGTTTATCTTTGGAATCAAACACAAATTGTCTTATTTGAATTAACTCAAAAATCACTGTCAACCCTTATGTACAAAGAAATAATTTTTTAAAAAAAATTAATAACTTTCAAAATAAAAAATTACATCCATTCACAACTGCACATATCTACACGCTTAAATGATAACAAAAAACATCAAACAAATAAAATAAAGTTATTCATCTTGTGGCATTAACTGAACGTGATATACTGGCTGATTAAGCATTTCATGTTGATTTATAGCCTCGTATGTCATTCCCATGAATTTCTGCATCAGCTCTTGAGCTTTGAGTTCTGGTAATTTTTTAAACTGGGTATCGAGGAATTCAAATCCGTGGTAAAACTGAGATTTCTCTGCTGCTTGCAGCACGCGCGTCGCTTTGGCATCCACCGTATTTACCCATGTATCGACCGATTTATTCATTTTGTCTATCGTGGAACTTAATTTAATGATTTCCATTGAACCTTTTCCCCGACCGGTCTTCGCCTAAAATCGAAATAAATTAATTTTAATTAAATTTAAAAAAAAAATTAAAAAAATTTTTTAATTAAAAATATATTTTTTTTAAAAAAAATTAATAAATTAATTAAATTCTTACGAAATTATAATCCGATTTCTTTTTTGCGGGTTGATTTGGTTTTGGTGTCTGTTGAGTATCGACAGGTTTGTCATTTGTGTTGTTTTCCTCTATGGTGACTTCAGGCTCCAGTTGAATTTCCCGCACCGCGTTGTCCAATGCATCGCTTGCTGCATAAAAATCGATTATCAATATCAAGTCAATTTGGCTTGTGATTCGGTTAATATTTGAAAAGATAAAGAAAAAAAGTGGAGCGAAATCGTCGGAAATCGATTATTTTAAATAAACATATCAACAAATCGACTCTTGGTTAATTATTTTCCATATATTACTTCGATGGCAGCGAAAAAAATTTCGAGTAAAGTTCAAATAAAACCCAATATCTCCGTAAAATACTACTTACAAATCTCTCCGACAAGAATTTCAGGTAGAACGTCATTATGGTTGCGTTTAATATGACTTAATAGGTTACTTGTATTCCCACATGTTCTCACTTCCTTCTGACAAAGATTACATACAGCTGCATTTATCGATGCTTTCGTGAAAACAGTCCAGACATTACTTCTTTTCCGATATCGTTTAGCTGGAAGAGTCGCCATTTGTAATCGATGTAACGATATCAGAATTTCCACTGACAGGCGGCGCTAAACACGATATTTTACTCGATAACGCGCCAAAATCGAGTGATTTGGACAAAAGAATGGAGTATCGATACGCGTTGGTGTAGTGTTGTGAAGTGAATTTTTAAAACAAGAGGGAAAAATTAATTAAATTTTTAAATTTTTAGAAAAATAAATTTAGGGAAATCCTGCCACCTGACGAAAAATATCTGTACTAAGTAATTCCCACGCCTTAAGTAGATGTGAATGTTAAATTTTCGGGAATTTTGACTTTTTTGATAATAAAGTAAAAAAAAAATAATAAAATTCATTCCTAAGTCTTATTATATATATTGACCGTACTCTTTTCTAAACCCCCTACGGAAAAAAATTAATAACTAGGTAAGAATTCTAAAATAATCTCACGTATTTTCCATAACGGTAACTTGATTTGATGAAATTTTTGTACCCATGACATGGGAGCAGCCATTTTGATATATCGAAAACGATACGATCCATCGCACGAACTTAAATATATCGACAGACTAAAACGATAATTCTGCGCATCTTTCAATTGAGTCAAACTCAATGAAAAATACCTTTCTATAATTCAAACTAAGAAATAATAATCTATGCAACTGACTAAATATAGACGACTAACTGTCAAAGTTTAAAACTAAAATATCACAGGTCAGTCGAAGTTAAACTTGTGACTGGCAAATAATATGAGTAGAAAAGTAAATTACGTTCAATTAAAAATTTTACCTGGCTCCACAGACACTGCAACATACAAATGATCTTCTAAATTTGGACTTGTCGGCGCTAAAGTTTCTGTTTGTTTTGTTTGGCACATTTGAAATTGTCTAGGATGATGTCGCATTAAATGGTACCGTTTGTTGCTAGTATTTCCACTAGTTCTGATTTCCTTTTCGCACAAATTGCACTTTGCCATGTGTTTTGTTGTCTCTACTTTGGAAAAGTACGACGATACCAAGGACACGGGTGGCACGGGAGCCATGTTAACTAAACTAATTATCGATTTGCCGTCGAAAATATCGATTGAATATTCAGGTCGTATCGAAAAAATATCGAGAAACATCGATAACTGCTGCGCAATATTCGTAACTTGCAACAAGCAACAAAAATTAAAAAGCAACTAGAAAAAAATTTATTTTCAGACAATAAGGAATTACATTTTTCGCTTGTCATTAATCACAAAATTGGATATAAAATTCGGAGAAATGTAAAAATTCTGATGCAATCGAATAAAATCACTCGTATCGCACCTTAAAAATGGCGGTCACCTGCACGACGGCGTGCTAGCAGATTAATTTTCGGTCTCTCTACAAATTACTCTTGAAGTAACAAATTAAAATTACGTCCAATTATGATTTCAAAAATCTTATTTGCTCGGTTAAATAACAATATTGCCTATTCGCATTTTCGTGAAAACAATTTCCTAAGACGAGTCGCAATTTCGTGCGCTGTTGATAAGCAACCGCATCATAATGTTATCTCTCAATACAGGCGTGATCAAATTAAGAGTAATTAAACTTTACTAATTACTAAATCCAACACATTAATAACATTTTCCTCATTTTTCAGGTTTCAGCGTATCAACGACACCACTCACGGGCAGCTCAACGAAATTAGTAAGAACTCTCTTCTTCGATCGTCTGCAATTCAATTCAAGCAAACAGGACGACGAAGCTACCAAAGTCAAAGATCCCTTTACTTTCGACATCAATTCGGAACCAACTCCAGCACCACCGCCTCCCCCTCCTCCTCCGCCGTCAGCAAAAGAAGTAGCAAAAATGACATTATGGGAAAAATACAAACAAATGTTTAAAGATTATTGGTACGTCCTGGTACCAGTTCATTTAGTCACTTCAGCTGTTTGGTTTGGTGTTTTCTATTACATGGCAATCAGGTAAATATTATGGGAAAAAAATTGAATTTATTTTTTTAATTTTGTAATTTTGTAGCGGTGTTGACATCATGGCAATATTGAAAGCCATAGGAGCGAGTGAAGCAGTACTGACTAAAATGGAAAATACGGGCGCAGGGTATTTTGCAATTGCCTATGCATTATACAAAATAGCAACTCCAGCTCGCTACACGGTTACGTTGGGTGGAACCACAATATCAATCAAATATTTAGCTGCTTGGGGTTTGATTAAACCCGCTCCAACACCGGCACAGTTTCACCAATTTCTGCGAGTAAAGGGACAACTTTGGCTCCGTCGCAGAAGAATTAGAAGTAAAGGAAAGATTTTAGAAGAGAAAAGAAAGAACAGCATGTGATTCGATTTCGGTGCAATTACCGTACTAATATTAACGGCATTGAATTTTTTTTCATGATAGAATGTTTAAATAGTGTGAATAACAAATTTATTTTGCCTTTAAAATGACATGCCTTTAATGCTTTTTTTCCTTTTGTATTAAATAAAGTTTAATGAGATATTTATAATACCAATAGTTCATAATTTTTCTTCAGTTTTTAACATCTTATCTACAACTTCTTCAAACGACCTTGAGAAAAATAATTAAAAGAATTCAGTATTTGTAAACAAATCAGTTGTTTACATTCTTACTTGGACACTATATCATCTCCAGGAATGTAAAATGGATTGCATAACGTATCGGTGTAAGCACTGTGAAGTTTTTTAAACATCTACGAAGAAATAACATATTTATTTATTTACATTTAATACTACTAATTTAAAAGATTTACCGTCCTAATTTCATTGTCCCGCAAACTTGTTTTGGATTCAACTATGACGACAAATTTACATTTTGTATTTGTTGCATAGCCGTATCTAAATGAGAAATATGATAATAAATTAATAATTTTGATGACATTTTGTTTTTTGTTAATAAAGCACTACACTTTAAAGTCTTCGGTAGGATAAAGCAAGCCCAAATATAGTTCTCTCAAGTCTGTCACTGATTTATTGATAGATGCAACTTTTTCTTCAACGACATCGAGTGATGTGTGAACAGTGTAATGGAATCGCCGTTCATCCGGGGTTGGTATGGTTCTGATGAAGAGAGGCGAGTTCTAAAACGAGTAAAGAAACGAATGCTATTTGGCTTTCTCCATAAACACCGGTGATAATAAATAACTCACGTCTTTGCCTACCACAGCAATACACACCGCCATTTTTGATGTGGATTTTCGCTACTTACCGACACTAGGTGGCGAGTCGTTACGGTTATACAATAAACTATTTTTAATAAACCTTGTTAACAAAAATAAAGTTTGAACATAATGGTTTTTATTTCACTTAGCACTGTACAATTACCGCAATTGCGGTATATACTGCTTAATCAAGTTTTTAGTCATATCCGTGTGACCTGGGAAAATAAAGTGATGTCAGACATTGAATATACTGATTTTATTACAAAATTTTAAATTACCTTGTTGCAAATGGATGTAAAGTGCAAGTAAAACTGCTTGCACTGGTACATCGGAGTTTTGCTGCCGTGTGTTGCCAATCACTCCCACTCCCATTACTTTTTTAAGAGTTTCGCTCGCCTTTTCGTACTCTCCTCTCAGAGCGTAAGCCACTGTCATGTTGTAATGCATTATGTTTCGTGCGGCTGATACACTATTGGGATACCAATCTAAAAAAAAAAAAAAGTTACATTTTAAGATTTTTAATAGGGTAAAAAAATAATATTATTTACTTTGGAGATTTATAACTTCCTGCTGAGTTTGAGGTTTATCTTTTTCTTCCTTTTCACTAAAATGTAATGTTAGAGCAATATCCTTAATATGCTCAGGATTTAAATGGTCGATCGCTTCTGAAATTCTGTCTAGAAGAATTAACGCTTCAGCTGCATATAAATGGCCCAAGAGTCTGTATGTAATGAGTGACACATTACAAAATTATTTACATATATTTTATAATATATCACTTACTTGTGAATGCCACAGATTTTCGGTAATGCTAGTAATGTCTGTGCGTAGTGTAGAGCCATCACTGTGTCTCGCAAGCACAAACTCACGTAACTACTAGCAACTAAAATGGAGGCCCTGGAATTCAACATTTAGCTTAGTAAATAAATATTAACATGTTACGCAAGATAAAAACCATACCGTAAATTTATCACTTCAACTCCACGAATTGGATTTCCAGGTAGACCCGAGATATATTGGCTGCCATCATGAGATAATGTGTTTGTTTCCGATAAGTCATCAGAACCTATTGACGTTGACAAATTTGAATTTGTTTGGCTGTCATTTTGGTGTAAAATTAGCGCATTCTTCAAACACGATGAAGCGAATTCCAATGTGGGCATGGGCATTGCAGCGGACTGATTTTCGGACCTAAACCAAATTTTAGTTAAAATTGAATACTGCCGTTTAATGGAATTTTACACGAAAATTATTTTATCACTTACGTTCCATTCTGCTTTGAAATTGATGGAGTTAAGATGACTTTTCTGTGATGTCCAGTACCAACTAATCCCTGTACGATGTCCTTCTGACGATCACACAATTGAAAATCATCCGCGTTGTTCTTTAAAAATATAAAAATCAGTAATTAAAATTTTCTTTATCACAAAAACATTAAACATACAGGTTTATTTGCCATAATGCAACATTCTGCCAAACGCAACCACAAGCGAATATTTGCTGGATACACGCGAATAGCTTCCATGAGGCAATCAAACGCCTTAATTGGTTTGTGTGCGTGTAATAATTGAATCCCCAAATTATAAAGTATTTCATAATGTCGACTCGCTCCATACGTGTATAAGCACGATTTTTCTTTTGCTGTAAAAAATAAAAGTTAAATTTTAACATTTTTATTGCAAAAATTGTAATAATCTGATTATTTGATTCTCACAATCGCTTGATTTGTTGATCGCTTCCAAAACTTTCTCGTTTTCTTGCAATGCTTGATTGAAGTAGAATGATCCCAAATTTGATTTTCCCATGTAAAAATGAATGCAGCCAATGTTGTTACAATACATTATGGCAATGCTTTCCCCTGAGTCAAACGACGTCTGAGTTGGCTGAGGCGCCGAGTTGAGAAGTTTTAATGCTTTCCGGTAATTCCCACGGAGATATTCCAAATTACTTTTTAAGTAAATAGTGGACAACGTCTGTGAAATGACATAAAACACATAAATAAATAAGAATATTTTTTTTTAATATAATGTATGATTCTATGACTTACCACACCAAAAGAATTCATCAAACTTTTGATTTCACGTTTGCAAGCTTTCATTGATTTCAGCATGAGATACAAACGTGTTTTATACTTAAAACATTAAAAAAAATTACGTAAATACAAACTGAAAAATTTAAATTGTTCAAATTTTTACCTGTTGTAATTTTATTTTATATGGTTCACTTCCATTTTCATCATCCTTGTCATTATCTTTTGAATTTTTCTCTTTTTCTTTTGCGTCTGATGATTGTGACTTACTACTTTCATTTAAATTTTGATTACCGTATGTAGCTTCCATGTAGCCAATCAGACTTAATGCTTTTTCAGTCTGAAATTAAATTTAATAAGTTAATATAAATAGTGACAGCTTTGTACTGATTTTTTACCTGATAAGTAGACAGATATAATTCAAACAAAAGAAAACAAACTTTTTTAGCTAAGTTTTCTTCTGAAAAAAATGTTTTACGCGATAATGAAATATTTGTAATAAAAATTGGAATTGGAAAAATTCAAATTTACCAATCGGTTCAATGAATTGAAACACTTTATCTAGTACCGGGATGGCAGCATGATATTTACGAAAATGATACTGTAGAACGGCTTGATTATATTTAACAACACAGTGATCGACATCATCCAAATCGTCGTTTTCTCTCGAACTGACATGAGTCTGTAGGAAAAAAAATTGTAAAATACATAGAAAACAAGGAATATCATATATTTTTACCTGATTTCGAATTTGAGCTAAACTTTCTCTGAATTCATCAATCTTCGTGCAACCAGAAATATAAAACTTAGTAACGCTTTTGTTCATGGCAACCTTCGAATCATTCGGTCTTGTTGACGATAACTGATTCAACGTTTGCAAACAACCATCATAATTTCCCTTCACGAATTCAGCATAACTCGTCTGCGCCAGGTCTTTTTCACGGTCCGTTATCGACGGCAATGCGCTCGAACTCACAGCTTTTTCAACGTTCTCTTGCTCTTCCTTGTCACTCATAATCGTAAACAATACCTACGGTAATAAATCTACATTAAGAAAGAAACAACTAATGAGCTATTTACACCACATTCTAATTTCTAAATTGGTAATTACCTGCCCGACACAACAGAAGTCGTTCCCTAACACCGGTATTGCCCTCTATCGACAATAAGATTCAAAAGTTTTTCTCACTCTCCTCTAAACCACGTTTTAGTTCTACCAATAGTGGAACGGAAGTTTTGTTTTGGTGGTGGCGCGTAGATAAGACCGCCGAACAAAGCGCAGATTTTAACCTGGGGGAAACGAATTCGCCCTGTAGTCTTCCTCGATTTCGAGATAAAAGGACTACAGTCACCCTGAGAGCAATGTCCGACACAGAAGACGGTTTCGGCCACCAAATGGTAGCAAAAAAGTTAAAAGTTATAGCGCAAAACTCGGACCAATCTACACACACTGAAGACTCGGGCGATGAATCTTCAAGTGCGGGTAGCGAGGCGCCAACGAGCGAGAACAACTCGAGGAGCGAAACTCCGACGTGTCGCGGCAGAAAACGAGGCAGAGGAAGACGGCGCTATAAAAATTGTAAACTCGCATACCGTTGCTCGTCATACGTTAAAGAAGATCACGGGCAACCGTTGTTCGGAGTTCAATTTAATCACCATTTGAAGGATGACGTGCCGCCTTCCTTTGCAACCGTCGGGAGCAACAGAATAGCCGTTTACGAATGCACGGAGAAGGGAGGATTGAAGCTTCTGCAAGCTTACGCCGATCCAGACACTGATGAGAATTTTTACACATGTGCATGGACGTACGAGGATCAGACTGGTCAGCCCCTGTTGGCTTGTGCTGGTTCGCGGGGGATTATTCGAATTATAAATCCCTTAAACGTTTCCTGCATTAAGCACTACATCGGACATGGAAATGCGATTAATGAATTAAAATTTCATCCCATGGATCCAAACTTACTGTTATCGGTAAGCAAGGATCATGCGCTGAGATTATGGAACATTAAAACCGATCAGTGCATCGCGATTTTCGGTGGAGTCGATGGTCATCGTGACGAAGTGTTGAGCGCCGATTTCGATCTAATGGGAGAGAAAATTATGTCTTGTGGAATGGATCATTCGTTGAAAATGTGGCGCATCGATTCGGAGAAGTACAAAAAAGGCGTTCAAGATTCGTACACGTTCAATCCGACCAAAACTAATCGTCCGTTTCAATCCATCAAGGAACATTTTCCTGAATTTTCAACACGTGATATTCATCGTAATTACGTTGACTGTGTTCGTTGGTTAGGGAATTTTGTTTTGTCAAAGTCGTGCGAAAATAGTATCGTGTGTTGGAAGCCTGGAAAGTTGGATCAAACCGAAGTTAAATATAACGATACTAATGTTACCGTTCTCCATCGGTTTGATTACAAGGAGTGTGAAATTTGGTTTATGCGATTTTCTATCGATTTTTGGCAAAAGATAATGGCACTTGGAAATCAAGTCGGGAAAACGTTCGTGTGGGATTTGGACGTAGAGGATCCCTCTAATGCGAGATGCACTGTTTTGACGCATCCGAAATGTGTTTCTGCCATTCGTCAAACCAGTTTGAGTCGTGATGGAAATATTTTGTTGTGTGTCTGTGATGATGGATCTGTTTGGCGGTGGGATAAGATGCGATAATGCAATCGTGATGTAATTAATTTTGTTTTAAGTTCATTATTTCGGCTGAAACTAATTATTTTAGTTGCTTTGCCACATAAAAATCATGTTTTTCATGCAAAATGTTAGTTTTAGTTTGCAGGGTAGTCCAAAATCATGTTCTTTCAGTGAAAATGATGAAAAACGTGGGCGCTTTGAACTACTCTGTAGCATTTTTACAATTATTAAGGCAATTTGAGTTGACGAATTCAGTTTTGTACTTTTCACATTGTAATAAAATTGCTCACTTTTTTTTTTTATTCTTAGTGCAATTGTAATTAATGAAGTGTATTAATGTGGCCAGTCACATTTGTAAGGCTTCGATTGTGGCTTTGGAAGACATCTTTTCAATTGTTCACAACCAGGTGGTTGCCAGTGCTACAAATTGAAAGAAAAAAAATATTAAGAATGAGAATTGCCAAAGAGAATAAATAAAAGAGAAAATATGAGAATTATCTGACCATAACAGCAGCATCACACCAATTTAACTGAGGAACACCGGGATCTAAATGGCTCAAGTGATCACTGATCAACTGGTTAAAAATTGGCAACATGTATTGATATTCATAGGAGATGCGACTCAGAGGGAATCGTTCTGATGGATCCCTACCCAAATTAAATAAGATGGGACTCCCTGTGTGATTAAGTTGTTCGTGAGTCGTAACGTTAGGAACTTCTTGTCCGGGACAGAAATCAATTCCCTGAAAATAGATATAAGTAATAATTTTTTTTTTTGTATAAACAAACATATTTACAAGACACTCACAGTTTTAAATTGTTTGACAGAATTCGTCCAAGTCCATAAATGAAGTTTATAAAATCCATAACGGACGGCGAATAATTCATTACCCCGGTACAAGAACACAGGTCTTTAAAACAAAGATACCGGTAAGTCAATAAAATTATTTATTATTTTATTTACACTGTATAGAAAAGAATTCACCTCTTTTCAACTTTTCCTTTCAAAAGGACTTGTTTCAGACTATGGCCATCATAAACCTTGTTTGAAGGTATTGATATATTCGCAAAATCCAAAATAGTCGTAAACAGATCCATTACAGTTGCCGTTTGATACGTCACTTGTCCAGGTTTTATTTTGGAAGGCCACCAAGCGATTCCTGGCACTCTCATCCCGCCTTCAAAAGTTGTTTGCTTACCACACAGAAATGGTCCATTACTACCAGCTAAAGCATAGAAATACAATAGCAAGAAATGTTGATTAGTTGAAAAAAATATAGCATCAGTGCAAATTTAAGATATACAGTATACATGCCATCGGCTTTGTCGACTAATGCTGCACCATTATCCGACAAGAAGAAAACAAACGTATTTTTGTCTAGACCTGTTGACCTTAAAGTTTTCAAGATTTGACCAACTCCATCGTCTACTTCTCGAACAGCATCTCCATATCTGAGGAATTCATGAATATTTTATCCAGAATAAATACAAGGTTAATGAATGTCTTACGGTACCTTCCTTTAGGGCTTTTGCCAATGAAATATTTAGATGCATAAACTGGACCATGCATACTATCAGGAGCCCAATAAATGAAAAAGTTTTGCGAATTTTTTGAAAAGTTTTGAAGCGTATCGATTGTTTCCTGTGGTTTTAAAGATAAATAATGAATGCGTCAGTGATTTCATACTGGACATTCTGTATAATAAGCTTATATTTACTTGGATCAATAGTTGAGTAATGTTTGATTCACCGTTTCCAGTAATGACAAAATCTTCGTAGTATCTATAATGTATGGTGATATTAAAGGGGTTTTAAAGTTTCTATTTTAACTAACAGTAAGTTTATCCTACCTTCCAATCATGTTTTCATTTCTGAAGAATGGAATGTTTGGAGTGTTCTTGTTATTATACGGACCAAAATGACAATTAGTCGATCCATAATATTCATGAAATCCATGGTTTGTGGGCAAATATTGCTGTTGGTGACCTAAATGCCTTTTAGTACATTCAAAGTAAACAAACTAAGAAATCAAAACGTTTAACAGCTGATTTTCTTCAGGGTATAAAGCTTAAATGTCACTGTAAGAAAGGCTTCAATATTGATAAGGTGTGCTTGCTTGCTTATTATTTAAACAGACTTGCTCAAACTTGATCAGGACAAACTTTGGAAATAAAATGAATTCATGTATAATGCAATTGAGAAGACCTTTCAAGCAAAAAAGAGTGGGCGGGCTATTTCATCATTATCTTGAAATACTGGAATAGTAATCACCAATAATGCAAAATAATAAGGTGTAATGAATGTTTTGTTTACCATTTTCCAATTAATTTTGTTATGTATTTTTCTTCAGAGAGCAGATCACTAACTAGAATTTCATCTGTAATTCCACCAACAATTTCCTGAGGTGTGTAGGCTTACATAAGAAAATAATATTATTTTTTATAGCATTAAA
>JAQFZO010000936.1:0-19250 GCA_034695885.1 Geophilus flavus | reverse complement strand
CACTGGTGTGGAAACGTATAACGCAGACAGACACACACACAGACAGACACAGTTTGCTATTATACTTTGGTATGATTATTGCTTCGGGACAGATAGATTGAGACTCATTTTCCACTCCAGCAACCTTATAATTAAAACGCACAATATAATAAACCAGACTCCTAATCCTCATTACTAATCCAACGTTCATCCAAAATTAAATAACCTTGTTAACATTCAATCAATAAATATCAAACAAATCCCCGTGCGTGGCGCTTTTCCACATTTTGTCAACAATCGATCGGGTCGGGACGAATGCAACCGCCCACACCTTTAGCCAGTCGCACGCGGGGCACAAGACGCCACTCCGTCTCGCTGGGGCAGCCAAACGGGCGCCAATACCCAACGACGCGGCTGGCAGACTCACTCCCCTTCCCTCGTGTGGCGTCTTCTATACCTGCTGCAACAACCCCCGTGATTGATTCTCTGTGAACAAAACAAGCGAGCGGGGTTTCTACCGTACGTGTGTAAAAGTGGCCAATAGGCTTTTAGAGCGAGCCAATATTTCTCAATTTCTGTTACGAAAACAGTGGGAAAAAGGGGAAAAATGGGAGCTGAGAAGAAATTCCATTCTTCTCTCTTTCTCTTTCTCTCGTCTCTTTACTCTGCCTCTCCCTCTACCGCCGACATTGTCATTTATCAGATTTTATTTTTGCCTACTTTTTATTTTTTCTAATAAAAAGCGAGAAAAACAACAGTTTGTTTTGAAGTATGGTTTTTTCTCTTCTTTTTAGATATATATAACTTGTATATATAAAATAAATTGGCATTTTTCAAATATCAACCAAAACAAAACTCGAAGAAAGAAAAGCACCGCCTCAACAGCACTTATTGGCATCGCTGCACAACACTTACTTGGCTTTTATTTTACGAATGAGAAAAAAAAAATACAAAAGCGTATATACTTTTAAGTTTTATTCCCCCATTTTAATCATTCTATCGTTTAATCGAACACGTTCAACGGTATTTCCAGTTTCTGGTTCGATAAACCCTCAAAGTAACTACCTGCCGGAAAAGCCAGACTAGATACTAATTCAATTTCTTTTTAATTCACCAACCCTCATGTCTTCTTTAAAACTCCCCTTTCCTTTCCTCTCTCTCCTCTCCTCTCTCTTTTTTTTAAATCCTCTCCTTTGCCTACATCAAAAATCTTGAGCTCGTCTGCTCGCTATGACTCGGCATGCCATCATCTAGTGGCACATTGGCATGCCAAGCGAGTAAAAGGTGTTCCTTGCGGCGAACTCAGCAGTTTCTCGTATTACGAACGAATTAAAGAGACCGAGCAACCAAAAGAGATCGACTTGGACCGAGGCTCCCCCTCCCGAACACTGGATTTCGCCATCCACGTGTGGGGCGCAGGGGTCTGTGAGTGGCGTCTGTTGGGTTTCCTTGTGCGCATTCATTCCGTGCTTGGAATAGAGCCGCCGTGTCGGCGATATTACCCTTCGGCTACCAATAGAAAGAATAGAAAAAGAAAGAAAAGAAGAAAAAAATGAGAGGAAGGAGAGGAAAAAAAAGAAAGAGGGGCATTTGGCCAAGCGGCCCGTTGCACGAGGCATGAATTTTTTAATGGGGCACGCGAGAGTTGCAGTCATGTAAAATTCACCAGTTAATTTTCAGATTGGTGCCGTCTATGCGTGCGCTGCATGGTGAACGAAAAATGGGGACAATTGAGTGAGAATAAAAATGTTAGTGAGGGAGGGAGAAAAAAAGAGCTACAAAAATTAAATAAATAAAAGAAGAAAAAAATCGAATCGACGGCAACAAATTCGCAGCTTGTTTTCCTTTAATTATTCACGATAATTAAATGTTTAAAGATCAACTTTATTTTCGACGGAAAAACGGCGAGAAGATAAATTTGAAGGAAAAATACTATGAGATTCACTCGAGTCGAAAATTGATCAGATTTTGTATTAAATTTAATATTTGCTTTATTTCGGGAGGAAAAATAAAAAAGTTTTAAAGCCGTTTCATCATAACATAACGGGCGTAATTTATTGCAATAACTAAAATTATTGTCACATCTCGGGTGTGCTGAAGCATCCTTTAGCAATCAAGAAGGACGACGGTGTATGTGGAAGCCACGAGAGACGAAAGAGTGAAAAGGGGGAGCGAAATAGAAAGAGAAAGAGAGAAAATAGGGCGAAATGTGGATCGTTGACAATTGGTGGTCAAGGGTCTACGCTCCCATCTTTTCAATTAGCCACCATCGTCCACTTGTCCCGCAGCCAAGTCCACTGGAGAGTACCAGACTGACCATTGGGACGACCAACCCTGACCGAATCAATAGCGGCCATCTGCACTAAATACGTGACATCACAGTTTCCAGGAACGACTTCTCAACCGATCTCACCGTTCCACACATCTACGCCCGCCTGCAGCAGATCCATCTGGTGATCAAATATTCCGAGTATTGCCATCCATTTATGAAAACTCCATTAAAAAAACAAACCGAAAATTGAGATTTTTTTCCTTCCTTTCCTCTCTCCCTCTTCCTTTCTTTCCTTCTCTCTCTCTTTCGTCTCTTCTACTACTATACTTCTTCTTTTTCTTGTAGGTAAATTGACTTTAAAAAGAACCATTACCGCATCCGTCAAAGGCATTCCTCGCAATACGTTTAGACTCATATAAGCTCCGCCAACTATTTTTAAAATGCATCCACATTAGGCCGTAGGAATTTTGCCCCCCTCTTTTGCAAGTGGTTGCTTGATAACATAACGGCGTTATTTATCATTTTACACGTCCTTCTTTCAACTAAAAATAAACGCTTAAAGTGCCGTTGCTAAATCTCGTCATTAAAAATACCCAGAGCTTTATTTTTGCAACGAAACGCAAAGGTTTTAATAACGAAGAAAAAGCGATTCCTCCTTTCCTTTCTTATTATACTGTATTATTGTCATCGCCGTCGTCGGACGGGAAACCAACAGCGCCATATTGTTTACACGCATTCAATCTTGTCGAGACCCAATTAAGTCTAATACAAAAAGATGAGATAAAGGTGTCATTTAACTCAAATCTCGACTCGTGTGTCCGTCTTAGGAGGACGCCCGGAGCTTTATGACCAACATCCGCCGCAATTCCACATCCCCCACACTCACACTTGGTGCCTGCAACGTTGCTATGGTTGCCTGTTGCTATAGTAAACTGTTGCTCAAGCATCTACTGAGTACTGACCTTCAACGTTGCCTCGTATTCCCCACACAACACCACATGCATTAAAACTGCTCGAAAACACATTTACTAAATTACTGAATGAAAGGGGGAGAAGAAAAAATAAAAATATCAAAAATATTATTTATTCCCCATTTTTATCCAAATCGAATTAAAAATTTATTCGTAACTTGGAATCGGCTCCCTTAAAAATAACGACCACTTTGCAATTCTCTCGTTTTTATGGTGTTTACATAAGATTATAAACAGCGGATCGTACCTTATTACATGGCAGGGGCCCGTATATCTCATCTTCCCACTATCTACATAATTAATCCCTAATGACGTCACTTAATTTAAGGTAAAAATTTTAAAAGCAGCAAATCAACTTCTCATTAACATTCACTCGAATAACTCGAGTTTCGTGCGAATTCTCCAGATGGCATCTCGCGCAAAAAGGGATATTAAGGCAAAGGTATAAAAGGAAAAGGAAAAAAAAAAGCGTTTTCAATCCAAAGAACATTTTTTTTTTTTACCTAATATCTTGCCTGAGGTGAGGGGGTTTCTTGTTTCCAACAGTAACGGAGATCGATAATAAGGACGAGGAAGGAGGCGACAAGAAAAAAGGGGTGTGGTGAGCCATTCAACTGGCGCCTGTCTGTCTAACCCACTTGTGACATGACGTCACCAGCGTCGATCATCCGGGGAATTTTCAATCTTCATCTACTTTACTCTTATTTCAGCAAATTAAAAATGAAAATCTTGCAAATTTTTTTTTCATTCCCTCTCAATCCCATCCCATCTTACTCACTCTACCCGACATCCTTAAAAAAAATTAAAGTCTCCAATTTTCCATTTATAATTGTTTATTCATCAACCGTGGCGTTAATAAGAAAAAAAAATTGATTTCGAACATCTCTAAGCCTATTTACATATTATTTTACTCATCAAAATTGAATGGCATAAATTTTTCGAGTAAGTGCACATATTAATGAACATCCCTTAGTCCTATTAAAGCTTTTACCCATTAGTTAATTCAATCATTAGTTATTTCCATCACACAGTCGTGTATATAAACACAAACATTAAAGGTAAACTACAGATAAAACTCATAAAAAAACATTTCTTAAAGGCATGGCAGGTACAAAAAAAAATAATTACAATCTGATATTTATTGTGCATATCTCCTCTGTGCAAAAAAAAAAACATTCTTTATCCATCAACAGTTCAACGAACCACCACAAGGCGTGGGAGGAGAGCACAAAGGGGTTGGATCAGTCTATTTTGAAGCAGACAAAAGGGGGAGATATAAGCCATGTATTAGACTAAACACATCGAAAAGCCAGACAAAAATTCAAGGTCAATCAACTGAGTAGTTTAGTTCATGGCCCCCTAGCAAAGTATGAAGGCGCGGGGGCGTTTTCACAAGGTCACGAGGGCCGACTGGAAGGCGTATGACGACACAACCCTTCTTCGATAAGAGATTAAAATC
Source organism: Geophilus flavus (assembly GCA_034695885.1). Lineage (NCBI taxonomy): Eukaryota > Metazoa > Arthropoda > Chilopoda > Geophilomorpha > Geophilidae > Geophilus > Geophilus flavus. The sequence goes on along the minus strand of JAQFZO010000936.1, from coordinate 14,569 downwards.
TCATTTTTCCCCCCACGGTCTTAAAGGAGTGTTAACCCTCGAATCGACCTTGAAGCCAACAAACCTGCCAGCTTCTTTTACCTTGAATTGTCACCTAGTCAAGGCCACGATAATTGGATGAGAGAAGAAAGAGAATGGCGACGGGAGGATTGTGGTCCGCGAGTTTGGTGAGGGTGGGGGAATCATGAATGACAACAAGGAGGGAGGGAGGGAAGGGAGGGAGTGGAACAACGATCGAAGCCCTGGTGTGTGGGTGGAGTTGGTCGAGTGAGAGTGAGTGTGTGTTGTGTGTTGTGGAGAGAGAATGGAGAGCGCCAAACAGACGCCGATGTTAATTACGAGTCAGCCATTTTAGTTGCGGTCAAGAGAATGGGAAAATGAGTCGTAATAAAGTCGACTCGATTGTATGTCGGGGTGAAAATCGTCACCTGTGCGGTTTGTTTTGCGACAATTCACAAGGCTCGACTCGCGAGTCAGGAAGGGCAGACACTATTAAGAAAACGTGGGTAAAACAAGCGCAGCGTTCGTTTCCAACCTAACAACTTCCTTCCTGAACATGCCTCCATGGACCCACCACCATCATCGATCCGACCCCCTCCTCTCTCTTTCCCCCTTCCTTCGTTCGTTCTTTTCCACAGTTTTCACCCGATGACGTAATTCGCGACCTCCATCTCTCTCTCGTCTCGAGCCTCATCTCGCGTGTCTACGCCACGATTTGCATCATCGATTTGCGAATGCTCGCCATCTTCGACCATCAACACGTGTGACGTCATGTTTTCCTACCCATAATACACCATTAGTCAAATTGAGACTCCTGCGGTCGTCCATAAATCCCGATGCCCTCCATTTTGATGAAGTATGAATAGCTCCCGTGGATGCTGTAACCATGGAAACAAGCGGGTAAATAGTCCACGACCCCCTTGGGTTGCTGCTCTCTTTCCCTCAATGCATCCTCGTAACAACGCTAAACGTTCAACGCTTTCTCTAAGCATCGCATAAATATTAAGTATTAAAAAATATGACACTCATACACACCGTAAAAAATAAATATAAAAAAATCTCGTAATCCGATCCCCGGCATTGTTTACTACTTTTGCATGAGACAAATGAATTGATAATGCGTGATTGATCGGCCATCCTACTTGGCATTGTTTGTTAGTTGGGTGCGCTAATGAATAAATCAATCCCGTGACCAATTCCAAACTCAACTTGACTAATGGATTTTCCCCCGCGCCCAATAATCACCCCAATTGATTTCAAATTCAATCAACAATGTGACAGCCAACCAAACACACTAAATGGAAATTTAGGTGTCTTTTTCAAAAAAAATAAATAATTGTCTGGATTCTGTTTCACTAAATTTCAACTAGAATCGCTGCAAAAACGATTGTCACATGGAATAAAACGAGTGTTAGAAGCAATTTTTTTATTTTTTGGTGTTTGTAAACAACGATCTCATCTTTTCCCAGCACATGTGCCAAATTTGACTGTTGTTGTTGTTGTTTTCTGCGGGATCTTATGTTTTCCCGCAAATTCATTATACTCGGTTTCAGTTACGATTGTTACATCGACAACATCTAGATTCGTTTACTCGTCTTCTATCTCCGTTTTCATCATTAATCACTTTTAATAAATATAATAAGAGGCGAGTAGAAACGCCCATCATTGTTTGCTATCTCGCGCCATCTTGGTCATCAGTGTTTATGTATACACCTGCACCACGCCCTAAAACGCCACTTGATAACCCGGAATGGCGACGAATTCCGAGCTAAACTTGGCTAAAGCGAAAACTTTTGAGCCTTGCTCTAAAAATACAAACCCGAAGCACTGGCAAACAACAACAAACCTCGGGGCGCCGACGAAACGCGCACGCACACCCACGCAGACGCCAGTGGTCTGGGAACGCCCTTCCGCAAGGAAACGTCTGACAAATATGATTGAGTGGTGAAAAATTAAAAACCACCTTCTATTTTTCTCTTTTCTACACAAATTCCTCGTTTTGGCCCAAAAATAAAATAAAATGTTAAATTTGATATTAAAAATTAAAAAAATTTCAAAACAAACGAATTAAAACTATATTAAGAAAAAATTATGGTAATAAAAAGATTGAATTTTTTTTTCTCTCGCGTTTACTTTCTTTCCACTTTAGTTACTTGTGGGACTTAATTTTCCCTTTTTAAAAATTACACCCTAAAGACAAGTTAACTTGTTGTAATTGGAGAAACTGTGCACTGCCATTATTAATGTAACGCCTTCAAAAACTCACTCCACATTTACATTCGCAAAAATATTCAGACACGAGAAAATTCCCACTAAAAATGCATTTTATATCATTTTCATTAAAATAAAAAAAATTAAAAAATCCCACCAGGTGAGAATAAGTCACGACAATATATTTTTTTTTAAATAAAACGAGAGAACAAAAAAAAAAAATTTCACATTCCATTCCCATTACACTTCCTCTCCAGCCTCACATTATAAACCCGTTGCCTTCACCTAAAATTGTAATTTCCTACCTCAAATTATTTTAATCTCCCGAGCAAAAGGACACGTCATAAAATTCTCACAAACGACGCTCGAAATAGCGGATTATAAAAACATGAAGACACAAAAATGACATTTCTACCTTCGCATCTCCCACCAGAAAAAAAAAAAGTTCCCACCCTTTTTATTATAATTTTTTAACGTCCCGAGTAAACCTTGGTCCAAACGAGCTTTCTTCTTCTTCCGAGATATTGCAACAACCTTCTTGATGGATGTGTCATTTCTGGCTAACTACCAATTATGTTATTGTATTCCAAAAATAAATAAATTCAAATAATAAAAAAAAAATGATAAGACAAAAAGGCGACTTTGCAACAAGATGAAGGCGCCACATCACTACAATCGATGAAGACAAAAATAACTCCCCGTGCACCCTCCCGCTTCATCTCTCCCTTGCTACCCTGTAGGGCCCTCTAGGGGTTTAAAATTAAAATCAATACACACCCAGAAGTCCTACAATCAACCTTTTACTGCGGTGTCTACATTCAGAACCGTGGCCTTAATTTTCTTTTTAATAAATTGATATTTCTTCGAAAAAGGCCACCGATGATTCAAAGGAGTTTCCTTTGTGACATCACGCAGCTAAACTCAAAAATACGGATTTCGACAAAACCCGGATATTAAGCTCCTTCCTTTCAATCTATATGCCCGATCTTTGAATTCATCGAAGAAAAAAAAAATCACATGACAAGAAAAAAAAATATTTGGTACGTTAGGTAAATGGAAACTGAAGTTTTGAAGAAAAAAAATGTAAAAATAAAATAAAAATGTAAGAAAAAGTAAAAAATAAAAAGGTAAAAAGAAGGAATGAGGATAAAGGGATAGCAAATACGTTTTGCAAATGACATGAATAGCAAACGCAACGTCTGTCTGTCCTTTTGAATGGCACGAAAACCCGGTAGAGCGGGTTGCTTTCAAGGGTAGGCTTTCCCTCAGGGCTTTCATCCCGCATCGTAAAAGATGGCAGGAGACTGCAAAACCCAAACTGCCTTGTTTACAAGTGCGCCACCTGCCACGTCACTCTAATTGCACCTAGACAGCTCGGTTGTCACGGCAACTGCGCCACCCTGAGGGCAAAATTCAAGTAGAAGGAAGATGGAGTGATTGCCTCGTTTTTATATTAACTCGTGTGGATGGACGATGCGTAACACAATAAAACCGATAATGTATACACACACATCCATGCTGTGGAGAACTCGCTCTAAACACCTTTCGCTTTTCATCTTCGACAACATTTAGTCTACTTAGGTTTTTTTTCCAATCCATTAAGAGCGTGGAAAAAATGAATTTTACAAGTCGGAATGAGAATGAATGAAAACAAGGCTTATCGGCTGTTTTTAATGTGGGTAATTTGAAAATTGATGCAAAAAACTAAACTATAGGTTCTTGTAGCCAAACACAAAGTCCTTTATTTCCATAATTATTTTCCTATTACTTTCCACTTCTTCTCGACATCAAACGAAGCGGCACCCAACACTTCGATTAACCCATAAAAAAAGCCGATTCACCGCCCTCTACATCGTGTGAGTGTGGCACCGAACACTCGTAACAGCAAACACATTCAATTTGATTTGACATTTACAGGGGGGAAAGGGCACGATGGGAGGGAGATGGAGTTGTTGTAAGGTGGGGTCAAGGTCGAAATCCAGGCAATTTGCTTCGTTCTCCCATATGAGCGGGGGCCTGCTGCATCGATTACCTTTTGCTTTTCCGAGTTGATTTCTCTCGACTTGGACCTGGTTGAGGGTTAATTTTTTGAAACCTCGGAATTCCCTTTGCAGGGTCTTGTTTATTAACCCTTGGTAATAAGCTCCTCCCGAGGTTGGCAAAGTTTCGATGCGGAGGTGCGAGCAAAAGGCAGAAAGCGTACAAAGAGTTTTTAAAGCAAGGCACGTCACTCAATTCCAGCTGCGCGTCACGCTGTCCGCATACCAATGACGCAACTTCCTTCCCGTCATCCAAGAGATGCATTGATCCTTCGTCGAAACCGGTCAAAAAGCTAGAAATTGGCTTTGGGACAAAAAGGCAACCTCATCAAAAAAGGACTTCTGGTCAATACGACAAGTGCAATGCAGTGCGTCTCTTATAATATATATACCTTTACCTCGACAGACAACCCAAAAAAAAAATAAAAAATAAAAACAAAGAGAAAGAAGAAAACTCACTCACGTTCGAAGATATTTGTGCAATGGTGGTACGGTAACCATTGCCTTGCAAGAGAAAAATGCAGAGCAAAAGGATAGGTGTCATCTGGGGACTTCTCCAACACACCAGTTTTATGTGCGCAATGGAAAAGAACCATCCGCACGAGGTTTCGCTCTACCATTGCACTTATACATCTTAGAAGGCAGCCAATCGGATTATTACTATTCTAGTCTTGTCGCTAAAAAGACGGGGGTGCCACCGTCGGCTCACTTACTGCACCAATGAGTAAGGAGAGGGGTAAAGTGGCAATCTTTTCTTTCCTATTTGCTTGAATGCCAGAGTAGGGATAGGGAAATAGGGTGGGTAAGATGAGGAGGGGGTGTACGATGGTGGTGGGTAGCGGGCGAAATCTCTGCAGCATCCCCTCACCTCCCTTCCCCTCCCCATCCCCCATACTTTGAAACGACTGCCAATTTCAATGCAATTGCGCCCCCGTGCGAGTTGCAAGAGAAGCAATAAAATGCGAGGTGATGAGACCTTAATATTTAAAAGGCTTCACTTTGCTTCCTCTTCACTGTCGCCACATCACAAACGGGGGGAAAGGGGGTTGGCACGAGGGAAAGGGAAAGGGGGGAGGGTAAATAAGAAAGAAGAAAAGAAAAATAGGGTTTAGTCTATTTACACTTTAGCATCTTATCTATCTATATAAAGTTGGGAGGCTTCTTTTGTGTAAGAGAAAAATTTTAAAATAAAAGAGTAAATTAGGTTGTTTTAAAATTGGAAACAGTTTCTTCGCCCTTTCTTGTTCCATTCGCTCCCCCTCTTAGAACAGCATCCATTTTGTCTCATCTTTAAAACTTTAAAATTCCTACTAAAACCCCGGGTGAAATTTCTTATTTTTATTAGATAATAAAAGGTGAGATTCCTTTTTTTCCGTCTTATACTCCTCCTTTAATATAACTGCAAAAGTATTTTTTTCTCCTTTCATAAAAATTCAAACCGGCCAGTTAAATTTACTATTAAACTCACTAACTACCTCGACTTCCATCACGCAATGAAAAAAAGATGGCCGCCTAACCTGCAACATATGCGTCGTGTCCGATACGTTTCGTTTCGTTTCGTTTCGTCGAGTCGAGGCGACCTAATCTAAATTATTTATTTTTCAATTTAAATTTAACTTTCGCTAAAATGCACGAGTTTAGTGCGTACTTCCTGGGAACTTCGCATCTTGACAAAATTTTAATGGTAACTGCATTCAAAAGATGGCATTAAATTTGGCAAATTCGCCCAAACATCGTATTACATTTACATGAGGCTAAATTACATGCGAATGAACATCCAAGTTAGTAAAACTTGATAAACTTGACATCTTTTTCCTAATGCAAATTGAGTCTTATGTCTTCTGGCATGTCAAATGGCCTGGCAGACAGCCATCAAGTGGATAAACATGAAAACTCCCATCGTCTTCAACACACACTACAAGCCCCTTCAAGCAAGGGATCAATAGCTGGGAAAGAGGGGAAAGATGGAGAAGAAGAGAGAAAGAAGGCAAAGCAAGCGGATAAGAGAGACATTGTGCGAAAGTTAATCACTCGACATTCACCCCATCTTTTAAAGTGTGAAAAATGATCAACACCAGACCCACCAAACACGAAAAAAAAAAAAAGTTTCTAGGGTAAGCAAAAAAAAAAAAAAAAACCTCGGTCGTCTACCGAAACAAAAGGCTCGAATTTACACGAAATTAAACGTGTGCTTCGAGCGCTGCTAACATGTTGGCCTAGTGTATACCTTATCCTCCTTGTTCTATCATTTAGGGGCTGTGTGTTCTCTCTAGAGATTTCTTTTCTCTTTTGCTTCCCGTAACGCCAAGGCCCCCAACCTTTGATCAGCTTAGACGTTGCTTCTTTCCATCAGTGTCTTGGAGCGTAATTAATTAATTGGCTTCCGAAAGTCAATATGGTAATGTGTCGCCCTAAAGAATTGAGTGGGATTAGATAGAGAAAAGGGGAAAGAGTGAGAGAGTGAGAGAGTGAGAGAGAGAGAGAAGAAAAGTTAAGAAGAGTCCATGACTCTATAAGGGTTAGTTATTATATATAAGGAGACGTAGAACAGTTAAATACTGTAATGTGGATGCTTATGTTTATGAATCATTCAGTGTCAATTCACTTAAGAGAGTTTTAAATAAGACGACGGAATTCAAAACTAAATGCTTCCAAATGAATGATTTATATGTGCAAAATGAAATTCCTTCATCCAATCCCCACATCCTTTCCCCTTCCCCCCAAAAAAAGGAAACGCAATATGGGATCAATAACGTCAAAATTATTTTTTTTAGCAAAACAAAAAAAGTTGTTTGCAAACATGCAGTCCCAATATTTACAGAGCGAATGGCTAAGTCCATATTGGTGGATATTGGACCTGATTTTGTGTTTACCCATAATTCCTATATGCATCGATTTAATAAATACAAATTTCTAAACTAAATATAACATTTTCGAGATGAGCATTTATATATGAACACCCAATTAGACTTAATTGCGAAATAACCGAAGCGTGTATGATTACCAATCGCGCATTTTCTATATAAAAGTTAACTCGGGTAAATGCATCACGACGACACGTCCAATGATAAAACGAGGGGAAAGAAAAAGATGGAGAGCGACGCAAAGACTCGGTTGCTTTCTATGAGATTGTCTCTTCAATGTTGAAATTCATTAGCTGTTCGCTTCATGTCCAAACTGTCTCCTACGGGCACGTACCACACTCTCCCTTGTTTCAATTCCAAACTCTTACCTACACCTCCCCGATCCATTCTTGCCCCTGATGGACAGAACGAAAGATTGGCGCATGCGCATGACAAGAGTCGCCTGGGGAGCCATCCATCACCCATGCAAATGACTGGCTGATTAATTGAAGCCTCCTCCACGTCCTCGGTCGCGCGCAATAAGCATTGCAACGGACGCCATGATGGTCGTGTAATGAGCTGATACAAAAACCAGTCTCCCCATCGCTGCCATGGCAACAACAACAATTTATTCTACGCCATTTTGCAAAAGAATAGACCCAGAAAAAATGCAACGACGAATAAGTCACTTGTCAAATTATCCGACATGAAAAAATAATAAAGAAAGAAGGGAAAACTGTCACTGTTTCCTTTCTCTGACACCATTTTTAAGAAAAGGAAATTTCAACGTGAAATGATCACCTTTAAAATAATAAAAAAAATGTCCAAAATTTTTTTTTTAGTAACGGGGAAACATATAAGTGTGTTGTCAACACAGGGGAAGGACGTAGAATGAAAGGCTGATCCAGAGGAGATGAAGAAAACAGCAGTAGTGTGAGGTGTATTACAACACTCCACTCAGCTGTTCATTTCAGTTAGGCGGAAGAGAGAATAATGGGATTACTAATAATCCTCACAGATTAACTACACAGCAAAGAAAAGAATGGAAGAAAAAAGCTGTATTATTCCCTTGCACATTTAACTTAAAGAGATCTAGTATTAAGAAAAGAAATAAAAAAAAAAAAAAAAGTGAATCAGAAAAAAATTAATTTTTTATTCATATTAAACTTTCAAGTTTAATTTTAATAATAATATACTTCCGGGGGGCGCGGAATGAGAGTAAGAAAAAAAAATACCACACGAAGTATTTTTCTCATTCGAAAATCGAGTGTCTCGAGCCCTTTAAAATTTAAAAAAGAAAACGGAAAAATTCATTAAACCCTTTTAAGTTCCAATTGCAAATTAAGAGATGATCCTAACCGCCTCGTAGCGGCGAAATTCAGCAGCAAGCGTGTGACGACAAAGTTGGTGCTTAATCCGTCATGCATAATGAAGAGTCGGTGGTGAGCTGGCGTCGCCGTGTGCATGAATTAATTATGTCTGCACATAGGACCAGGTGCCATGATTGCGTCGAGCGCGCATGTGATACAAACGCATAAAACTTTCACAACCCGACTCAACCAACCCGCTCGCTCTTCTTCTTTCCTCCTCTTTTCCATCCTCGCATACTCGCAGGGGAGAAAAATAAGAAGTCGACTTAAAGAAGCGCCATCTGATTTTTTTTCTTCATTTTCCATTCTCCCCCTTTCCTTTTTCGACTATTCATCTGAATTTCAATTTTTGTGTATAAGTAAGTTAATACGAGAGACAAATTTCTAAGTGATGTATAGATCGATATCTCTTACACGTGTTTTCCTCGTTATCTTTCGTGTTCTATTGTTAGTACTTACTTAGATTCGTAAGGAAGAAAAAAAATAGATTTAAAATGTCACTTTAAATTAGAGCGATGAACGGTTTGTTGCTTTTTAATCATCTTAACAACCTTTTTTTTCAGGATACAAACAACTGACACAGTGGGACATAAATGTCGATGCAAATTAGAGATAGAGTTTGCACGCTAACACTTAAAATTGGGAAAAAATGGTCTTAGAGTGTGTCGCGCGAGAAAAAGGGCGTAAAGGAGGGGGAAAAAATTAAATTGCTGCGTACAGGGACATGGATAAAAAAATGGTTACTGGATGGAGAATAAATAAAAAAAGAAAAGTGGAACAAAAGCGGTGTGGTATAAGAGTTTGATCAATATTTTAGAAAATGGTAAAATATTTAAATGGCGTGTCAATAGAAAATGCTTCTTTTTAACCTTGTTTAAATGAAATTTGATCGTCTTTTAAAGGTTAATACAACTTGTGTTTATATTATCTTTTCCCAGAGTCGTATTGTTATAAGAGCCAATCGGTGAGGTAAGAGTTCTTCTCCTTTAACTGCTGAATTGTAAAAATTTCGAAATTTTTCTTCCGTTTTTAACTAATTCCAGCTTTCGAGCAAGGGAGGAATCGATCACACCCGGATCGATCGATGGTCGATTTAGATTTGTAGCTTCGACTTCCCTACACGCTTATAGTACCACTATGGGGATTTAAAATATTTAATATTTAATATCTCAAAAAATAAATAAGAGAAAAATATAAAAAGAAACACTTCCTCAAACGCGATCTAAATTCCACCGACGTGAACTTAGCATAAACCCGTGCTACTGAATTTGTTTGCTACCCTTTATACATACATATTCCCACACGTCAATCAAATTTGTTTCAATTTCCACCGATTTCCATTAGCGTATCGCATCCAAAACAATCGTACTGCAAATATTTACCCCGTGTTATCTGTCGACCTATCCAATTAACGGTTACATTTCTATTAAAGAACGTTTAAATTCGAAAAAGAAAAACAAATTTCCCCAACGTCTCTCTTCTCGCGCGCATGCTCACGTCCTCTTTCCCCAACTCCCCCGTTATTTAAGGTGCAACAAATCCGTTCGATGTGCGAAGGAATAAAAGTTTTAATCCTTAAAACTCGATTTAATGCACAAAGTTGATAAGATTTCGATGAAACCCACGAGCATATTCTTTAGCAGCGTGTATTCTAAACAGTCTGCTCTGCTGGCACGATTTCATAAAGATTATACTTGAGCTCTTGAGTTACTGCTAATAGATGTTTTGCACTCCCACAGGGCAATTACTCCTGAGTTATTTTGATGTACGACAATGGCAACTATACAAAATGTGATACCCAATGATTGCCGCACAATAAAAAGCAAATTAAAAAGTAATAACTTTGCAGTTTAAAAGTTGTAGTAAATTTAAAAAATTCGTAAAAACCGCTGAATCACACGGATTCGTGTGAAATTATTGCGATCTACTTATATTACACTTCCTCATCTACTTTCCTACTCGGCCTATAGAGGTCAGTCAGTTATTACAACATAAAAAAAATAAAAGTCATAAGACTCATAACAAATGTAAATTTAATTTCCTGGCTTTATGAAAAGCTTAATAAGGTCGAATGGGAATTGATAAACCATTTAAAATAATAAAATCGTTTTATGAAATTACCTTAATGGGCTTTAATCGAAATAATAACTATGATTTGTAAACCACGCAATGTTTTATAGAACTGTAATTATCTTACATAATGAATAATAATAATAAGAAATAAAAAAAAAATAGTTTACCTTGATGGAGTCGTAGCAGGCGGTGACTCGTCCATTCTGCACTTCCACATTGGCCGGAGGATGGGCAAACTTGCACTCCGTGTCGGGACGTGTGCATTTGTTCCTTTGGAACTCTCGACACACCTCGAGCTGGAGCCAACGCGAATCTTTCACGTTCACCAGGTTGTTAACCATGGCCATAGTTTGAGGCGGAGGCTGAATGACAAATTCGGTGGCCAGGGTTGTGCTGGGATTCAAACCGCTTCGTCCAGGGGTCATACAGAGCTCACAACACGAGCAGAAAGGTATCAGCGGATTAAGGCCTTCTTCGTCAGGTAAAATTAAAAACAAATCGACGTGTTCCCGTTCCAACTAATCAGGAGTGGTGCAGCAAAAGGCGATCTGCAAGGAGCATTAAGGCCAGCAGGGGAGAACGGGGTGCACGAGGAGTAGATCGTGGTGGCTCAAGCTCTCCTTGGCGGAGTAAAAAAAAGGGCTAAAAAATCTGAAACGACATAAAAAGAAGAAAAAAATTAATTTAATTAATTAATTTATTTATATTTTTCCATCTATTTCAATTTCCCCATCATATCGCATTTTATCATAAACACACCCAAAGTGTTTTCTCGAATTTAATTAACAACACTGGCAGCAAAACTCGACACTGTTAGTTTCTTTACGAAAACAAAAATTTCAAACTCAACATCTCTTAAGATTCTATCAAAACAAGGTTCAAAAAAGATTTATGATACGTGATATGCATCAGAGACCGAGTGTAGTGACATGGACGCTACCGATAACTCATTCGCAGGTGACATAATCAATATACGACTTATAGTGCAAGGCGCTCCGAGACAAGACACCGACGTCGGGCTGAATTAATTAGCAACGCAACATGTGCGGAGGTCCCCACGAGACCGAGCGTCCACCCAACTTTAAAAGAATAGGTCAGCAATATCTCAAGGACCCAACCGCCTTCGAGTCATCCAATCAGACCATGTAAGGATCGCCGATGTATGACTCACCGTTGCGGGTGTGGGTGGGCGTCGTCGACATTTTTTTCCTTTTAAAGTTGAACAACAAGAAAAAATCATGTAACTTTTTTATAATTGCTAGTACCAGACACTTAGAAAACAAAAGGTCGAAACAACAACAACAACAACTGCATTAAATAACCGTTAAATTGAATAACTACTCGCTCGACTCGAAAAGTTGATTAATTATTGAACGGTATACATTAATCTAGGTGAAAAGTTGTATTTACTGTTCGCACTTGCACTTCATCAACTTTTAATTCGGTTGATTCTTCTGGTTGGATCGAGCATCATGGGATTGCTGTGCCACGAGTCGTCTCGATAACATGCGATGTGCACTCATTAATCGAAGGTTCTTCTTTGTGTGTTACTACTTATTAACCTTGGCAACGACTGACTGAATTGAATGGTTTCAAATTTAAAACAAACTCGTGACGTAAGAGTCACAAGACAGGAAGTCCACGCAATAAATTACTCACTAAACTATGTAATGTAACCGCACATACATTTGGTTTCTGTGTTTCTCTATTGTCTAAAGCGTGACCCCATTTTGTGAAAAATTAATTTTGTCGTCTATTGACCTTAGGGAACAAAAATCTGCAGTATTTGGATCATTGCAGATATTTTGAAACTGCAATGCCTGCACAACACGAGGGTAGAAAAAAAAATTTCTAAGAAAAAATATTAAAACCAGATTGTTTGTAGCACGTGATAACCATATTTTCCCATGCAAAATATAAAAATAAAAAATAATGTTTCCAAGGAACGGTGAGTAATCGCAACATTTGCAAAAATAAACGGTGGTAGAAAGGAAAAAAAAATAAATCGGGAAGTGATCACTTGATTTACACGATCGACTCGACCACTCGCACTTAATTTTCAGGGTAATTCGAATTACATCATCGACATCACATTACTCTGTTTATTTTTAACTTACGAAAGGGGAAAAAACGTAATTAGAGTTTTGAAAGATTTTTATAAAGATTTCCTACATTCCTAATGCATGATTTCAACCGAACACTTCACTCATTCTTCAACCTTCTTCTATAAAAAGAAATGCGAAAACTAAATAAAAAATTAACCGGGGTCATAAACAGAAACGGATTTTCGTTCCCCGCCAAAACCCTGTATAAAGGTATAAAATTTATAAATAAAAAGGAAAAAAAAAATCCTATGAGCCACTACAACCCCGGAACTTGTTGTGGGGGAGAATCAGCAGGAAGGAAGGAAGGGGGTGAACGGATTGGTGTCAGATCGACCCATCACGTAATGGAGAGAAAAGAGAGAGTGAGTGTGAGAGGAGAGGAGAGCGAGAGAGAGGGGGAGGGATGGCAGAATGAAGGTACGCGAGAAGGGAGGGAGAGATGAAGAGGTGAAAGACGAAATCATGAAATTGGAGCCGAGCGAAAATGATGGTGATCACAGGAGCCATCAAACAAACCAAGTGTTTAAGATGTGGCGAAAGAAAACGACGGACGTAAGAACCAAATGGAGTGAAAATAACCTCAAAAACACCTAAACAAACTGAAAAAAGAAAAAAAAAGAATAAAAACCAGGTAGAAATGAGAACAACGCATCGAAAACTTCTCACTTTGGTGGAAAAACACATCCAAATGTCAAAAAGCGCCTGTCGACGACTTGGTTTGACATTGTATGCATACACCGTGATGGGAAATGAGTGTAAAACCAAGCACTCTATTATTTATACATTATTTATTTCCGCCGCTATGATCTTGAGGTTCACCATCAATTCTTAATTCCCACATTTCCCTCGAGCCCCATTACATTAGGTCTAACCCAACCTCTCATCTCCTATCTCCTTTTCTCAGTGCGAAAACTCTTTTTCCCCTCCACTTGACTTCAACCGACCGATGAGGTGCTAGTCGCGTTCATTTGCATCCGTCGGAAGACGCTCAGGAACGCTCTCACCCACCTACACACACGTATATCCCTCTACCAACACCACAACCCTCCTCCCTGTTTTTTTTTTCTTTTTTTCTGTTCTTCGTGGAACCGCAGCTTGGCGTAGTGGGTGGAGTGGCAACAGGCAGACATTTTCGCCAATGGCCTTCTGGGTTAGCTTTTAAGGTGAAAGGGGCGTTAATGGGCCGTGAAAGAGGAACGCTTCAGCCTCGGAGCTTTGATCAGAAAAGACGGTAATGGCGGATGGGTTATATGAGCCATCTCTAGATGACATTCCCTTTTTCTCAGATCTCCATCTTTAACAAGATGCCCACGAGAAAAATGCAACTCCTAATCACCATGAAGATGGTGAACGCGTTTTCCCTTCTACCTATCGTTAAGTGCTTCGTTAACCCTTGGTTTTTCGAGCCACGTTTGACCTTTTATCCGTGCGTCTTACATTCGTTATCGTTAGACGCATATTTCTGTTTTGATATTAAGTTCTTATCGAGGTTAACAGGTGTTAATTGCGAATTATCTTTCGTTATCTATTTTTTTTTAACGAGAAATTAAAACAAGGGATGACTAAAACTTATTTTTTTTTCCTAGACGAAATATTCCGAGATAATTTTTTTTAATGATTCAGAGTTTTTGTATTAAAATTTTTATGGTATTAGTGTATAAAGCGGCATTTAATCGTAAAAAAAAAAAAAAGCCAAGCAAGTTTTACGAGTTAAACTTAGTAAAAGACTTAAGAGTGGAAGTGAAGCGGTTTTAAATGCCAATTTTTCTCAACAAATGGGAATATAAAAAAAAATAAAAATTCCATAAGGCTCATAAATAAAAAATAAAAAAAAAAATCTTTCATTTTCAAAAATTGGATAAAAAAATCTCGGGTCGGTGCTCTATTGGATTTGGTGAAAAGAAAAACGCACATTTTTGATTTCTCAG
>JAQFZO010000935.1:0-19263 GCA_034695885.1 Geophilus flavus | reverse complement strand
GGAGAAATGGAGAAAGATGGCGAGATGTGTAATGGAAAGACTAAGAGCGTTTGTCGACACGATTCCTGGCAGAAGTAGGCTGTTGGTTTTAAAGAGTGAAATGTGGCACTTGTTCTCAGTTTTTTTCAGGAAATGGGGAATTGAATTAAAGGTCAGTTACCATAGATGAACGAGGGCGATAAGTTGAAGGATGGTTTATGAGATTGCCACCAGGGGAAAAGGAAAATTTAAACCCCTTCGAGTAATCGGGTTTTTATTAAATACGGTACGGTATATATTTAATTATTTATTTTTTAGTTCTCAGTGATAATTTTACCTTTTACAAATATATGATCGATTCATTTACCAGACGAGTAAGGATGGAAATCAAAAGAATTTTATTTTCAAAATTGGATATAAAAAACCAATCAAATGAAAGAAATATTAAAATCCAAAATGTTGGGTTTGACGTTTGGAAGAAGGTTGTGTAAAGAAAACTGAAATGCCTACTTTTTGTACGCTTAAAGATATTTCAGCCCAGCTGCTTTTTTCCCCTTTTATCGAGTCCATAGAGCAAAGACTGATTTATTCCTGGTCTGCAATCAATTTCGACACCTCTGCATCTAAGGACGCAACCAGTTGTCACAATCCTGTCTCTTAAAGCCCCACTTAAACGACATTTAGTCGAAAATATAAAAAACCTTACATACCGATGTGGAGTTCTGTTTTATTTAATCAATTTTTATATTATTCTTATTACCTTGTATTAATCTGATAAAGAATTTTGAACTGAAAACGCGTTTTCATGGGTGCGTGTCAATGATGGAGAATATATTTTGTGTTTATTTGATTTTTAAGACAACTAAAAGGTAAATTTCTAACTTACCTTTTAGTTGCCTTAAATTCCATGGGATTATAGGCTGGCAAATATTTATTCGGTAAAGTGACTTTATATTAAAGTTCAAAGTTTAACGATGGAAAAATAATGAAAAGTAGAATGATTAATGTCATACGAAATTCGAAGGGAAAAGGGGAAATCAATTTCATTGGCATATAGATCGAATAGAGAAAACCGGGGAAGGAAGGGAGAGAGAAAGAAAAAGGAGAAATTCCAAAATTGCTTCACGTTTAAAATAAGGAAATGTTTTTCCGACTGTTAACATTTGATTTGAAATTGGTTATTTAAATTCTTGCACAATGTTTTCTTAACTCGATCGACTTTTTTTTCTTTCTTTTATTTTTTTCCATCTAGTTAATTGTGAAATAGATGTCTGTAGATCCAGTATCGATTTTTTGATTGAGGTTTTCCTTTTTTTTTTTTGCCTTGATGGTTGACAAATAACAGCTGACATTCCATTGGTCCATCATGTTGCAAGTAAATTCAGTTTCAATAGCTCAAAGTACTGAGAGGTTGCTGGGGCCATCCCCGGGGACAACGAGATTATAGCACCCCTTCATTCTGATTGGATGATGATGCAGTGTGAGGTTAGACCAGTCATTCAGTTGCTACAACATTTTTTTTATGTTATTTTCCTTTTCTTTTTTTCTATTTCTCAAAAGACCTGTATGTTATGTGTCTGGGGAATTGTCCATGATGAGATAAACCTGGAGGCTTACAAAGAGATTTTCTGTGTCCGGTTTTTCTAAAGATTTTTTTTTAAAACTTACTAATTCAATTGCAGTCAAAACTTATATCTGGAAATTTCTGTTTGAGATGAAATTTATGGACTGGAGAGAGTAAAGATGTTTCTGGTAAAAAGCTTGACAAAACAGTCAATTTTCTAGAAAACCATTCTCTATATCCAATAACAGTGATGCCAGCCCTACCCCCAAAAAGTAGTGCACTACCACTACCACTACCTTTCTTTCAAAAGTAGTGGCGCTACCAATGCTATCGCTACTTTTCCGCTACTCCACATTACTTGAGTGTTCAGTATGATATAAACCCCCAAAAGTCACTTACACACGAAAATAGTAATTAGTAAATTATTTTTTTTACTTTAATTTAATTTTATTTAATAGATTTGTTACATTTTAGCAATTACCAGTAGCACCACCCAGTAGCGGATAGTGGTGCTACATGTAGCGCCGCTATAAATAGCGGAGCGTTGGCAACACTGTCCAAAAACCAAGCGGGTTAGTCTGTAGCAAAGTATGGTGGTTGCCACAAAATACTATAAGATACTTGCAACAATGCACTTTTCATTTACTAACTCAATTATTATGAAGTAATTAATGTCAATATACCAATCTTTTATTGTTTTTGGAGTTATTGTTATTATTGATAATGATAAACAATGGCTTTAAGAGAGCTACTCTGTAACTTTCTAATTAAAAAGAAAAGTGCATTGTTGAATGTCTGACATAAAATTTATCACTAGCATCTTTGATAAAAGTTTAGCGAATAAAAAATGATCTCTGTAAAAGCGCCCGTGAAATCTGACCAATGAGCGAGCTCGTTGCATAGTTCACCTTCATCGTTTAAATTAATAAATAGCTTCCTGTGGCTGACTGTCATCAAAATATTACACTTAACATCTCTCTCTGCAGAATGTTGGTCACCTTCCAGGGGAATAGGACGATCATTTCCCAGGGCTAAATATAAAGTTTGCAAGGAATGTCACCAGAGGCTGTTATGTTCAACGAGTTTTGCAGCGTCATCTGATGGCTGATTTAAACTGTATCATCATATAGGCCATGATGGAAGACATCAAAATCACAATAAATATTCTATTCTAGTTTATTGATTGGCCAAATCACAAAAACAAAATGGCTGACTAAATTGTTGAACCGGGCGCCACTCAGTGACGATATTGCGCGTTGGTTATGAGTCATAGATTCAATGTGTCTGTCTTAAGCATATTGATATAAAAAAAAGTCACCTATATTCATTTAGGATCAGATGAGAAGAACCCCTGCAGCTTATCTGGGATTTTGAGATATCCAGCTGGGTTAGTCGCGCTTGATTAAAATCAAACTCCGCGTTTGCTGTCGCCGCTGATCAGAAAATGTGGTTTGATGGCTTCTGTCATGTTTTGATCCCACCTTTTTGTTTGTTTATTGTGAGTTACAGCCATGCGTGGAAAACAATTCTAATTTCTGCCACCGCATGAAAGTGCCCAGAACCAACGCTTACTTTAAATGAAATAAAAGTTGGGAGTTTAATTAAATTAGAATTGGATTTTTTTTCAACATGTTTCTTTGCAGGGAGATTGTGGGAATTGTTTACATTTTTCCTCTTAAAGACAAAATACCCCTTGAAATTTTTAAATAAAAGATCCACAGATGTAGAGCGGGTGAAATGAATTGGCAACAAAGATGTAGGCATGTGAGAAAATGGGGTTTGGTGAGGTCAGAGTGAGAAAAGGTTCGACTTCGGTCACCATTATTAAAACCGATCAGACAATAACACAGTTTGGGGCTCGAAGAGTATCTTTTGAAAGATGCATGAGTCGCACATGTGACATGAAATGTCAGAAACGACGGCTTTGATACGCTTCACTGAACTGAATAATAGAACTTAGTTTTTTTCAATATTTTTCTTTTAACTTAAAGGGAAAAGGAGAAGAAAAAGAAGACATTACGGAAGGTGCTGCCAAAAAAATCCCAATCTTCAAAATTCCATCAAAATCTTTACGAAATGTTTTGCACGAGAACGGAACACAATTCCGGCCAACGGGTTGCGACGTCCATGATTACTTGTGAGCCACGCCGTACACGAGTCATGCCCAAAATTTCTCCCAACCAAAGAAATCCCCGTAATGAGGGCGGGCGACGTCATCTCCGAAGGGTTTTTCGTATTTGTTACGAGGGAATTTTTTAATGGCGTCGTCGTGTTGACGTGCGTTGCCCGGCAACGTTCGTCGGAGCTCCTGCTCGGCATTTGCTTTAATGAGCAGAGTCAGCAAAAGTTGGCGTGCACTCGCCTATCCTTCACTAAATCTTAGCAGAGTTAGCTAAGTGGATTTGATACGCAACACACTCGGTTCCCTTGTTGCCATAGAGATACAAGATGGAAGTCTGTCGACGCCTTTCTTTTCTTTATCATCTGTGCAAGTGCAGCTGTGATAAACAAATCGGTTTTTTTTTCTTTTCTTTCTCTCTCTTTTCTCATTTTGTTAAGAGAGGGCGGTTTGGTGCTCATTAGTGTGTACAGACTCGGCGTTCTTGGTCGGTTGTTGACAAGTCGAAGAAATTGAATTTTATTTTCTTTTTCCATTATTATTTTCGAGGTGATAAGGGATTTGTTCGCAGATAGGCAAATGTCAAAAGGGGTTGATAAAATGTGATGTGATAAATTAGTAAAAGGGATGAATAAGTGATACGGACACCATTAGCAAACAACATCGGGGCGCATAAAGATGACGTGTCGAAAACATACAAATCCCATCGCTTTTTTTTACTTCATTCCCCTGCCACTGGGGGCTTCGGATTTCTCACAGGTGTGACAAAAAATGTGTCGATTGATACCTAAAAGACATTTTTCAGTCTGTTACTTTGGGACGAGTGATCGATATTGATTTCGGGTCAAGATGGCTGCTAAGTGCATTCCGCCCTCTTTTGGTGGTTTTTATTACGTATTTTTGTTGTTTGTTTTTGTAAACATTGGAATAAATAAGTTCATCTTTTGAAATTACATATTAAAGAATTTATAAGATCCTACACCGTAAAAACATTAGTGTTAAATTTTAACACTACAAAGTTATCGATGAATATTCGAGATATCCATTTGTCGATGTCATCAATCCGAGCAAATATGACCAAGCTAGTGTTAAATTTTATATTAACATAATTGGTGTTAAAAATAACACGGTTAATAACACTAACTAGTGTAGTTACCGAACTAACACCAACTAGTGTTACGAAAGTGTTAAATTTAACACTAATGTTTTTACAGTGAAACTCGACTATTGTCTTTGTCTGTGGGTTAGGGTCCGTGGTTCCAGCTGATCAGCAGACTCGATTCGTTCCTCCTTTCCTCGCATTAACACGGCACGAACACAACAAAAATCTTCAAAGATTGGACGCCGAGTCTCGAACAAATCTCTTTTTGCAAACGGGTGCCACTAAATTTTGACGATCGTCACCGGTTTAATTTTAGCGCTCCGAGTGGCGAGGGATGAAAAGAGGAGCGAAAAGAGTTTGTCGAGATGCTTTTAAAGAGGTAAAGTGCTACTGGTGCTTTGTCGGGTTTAGTCAATAATCACCAGGGGAAAAGAGCAACACAAGCTGGTGAAAAGAATCGTGCACAAGATGGGAACAATAGAAAGAAACAGGAAACTAGTGAAAAAAGCATGTCTTCCATCCATCCTCTAAAAAAAGACGGTTTGATGTATGGAGTGGTCGGGAGGGAGGACAATGGCAAAGTTATTGACAGCCGGCAACGAAAGACGAAACCGAGAATCCCATAACCAATTAAAAGATGGCACTGCCAAATCTCCACCTAGCGAGAAAACTTCCTTTTCTTTCAGTTATCGATCACGACTATAGAGTTTTGGATTCGGTTCTTTTGACAAAAACAGACAAAAAGACCGACTAGAAAACCATGGTTTCTAAAAGTAGTTTTGGGGAATTTTCTGTGGTCTTCCTGGGAGTTTCGAATGATCTTTGGGGTTTCGATGGCTTTCCAGTGCTTTTGGGTATTTTTGGGTATTTATAGCTACGTATCATCTGTGCTATTAACTTGAAATTTTAAATTTTACAATAAAACTTCTCATCAATCATCCAAGATGACCCAAAACCTCCTTAAACACACTAAAAACCAACAAAAAACATCCAAAACTGCATATTTTAAACACATTAGGTGTGTTCAATTCTTACGGATCTAGCCACTTTTGGCATTAAGCGGCTAGATCTAACCGGAAGTAGACGCCAAATACGTCACATTCCGACCAATCAGAGATGGTGACAAGCGGCTTCTAGAAGTGAATCGTTCAATGTTACACAAATCCGCAAAAGCGACTTCTAAATTCGGAATTGAACGCACCTATTGTTCTGATTAAGTTCTGAATCCAAAATGGCCACCCACAATCTATTTATTTCATGACTTTTTTGTCGAATTTTCTCATTTTAACTCATAAATAAGCATCAAACATGGCTTCAAACACATTTATTTTTATTAATTGACCATTTTGAGTTGTCTTATTTTTTTCAAAACAATTCAGTTTGAACCTGCAGAGTACAGCGCCATCTAATGACAAAGTTTTTGTGAGGAATCTTTATAAGCATCACTCAACCTACTTAAAATGGCTGGTTGTTTCTCTACCTTTCTTTCTACTACCGAAAACCACGCTTATCCGAAAGCGGAGTCTTCAAACCGAAAAACCGCGGCTTTCCGAAAACTAATCACGCCAGCAAAGAAAGGAATTGTGGGATTTCTTCGAGATTAAAAGAATTTTTTTCCCCATTTACTTTTCTCTACCAACACCAGAGAGAGCAAGAGAGAAAGAGAGAGAGAGAGAAAAAAAAGAATATTTTCATGGCGGATATAAAGGGTTTGGAGTTTCCATCATTAGTGCAGTAATCGTCCACCAGGGAGTCGTGTTACCACATTATCAAAAATTTCACCACATTGCAACTCGGGTGCCACCGGTCCCCGAGAGAGACGTTAAACGCTTGTAACTGGTTCCGCTTTCAGATATGCGCTCTGTGTGTATTTATTGATCAGAAGTGCATTTTTAGGATGTAAAAGGAGCGAGGAATTAATTGGCTACAGGAAGTTTTATCAGTACAGGGTGTGTGGGTTTTGATGGTTTCGCCAGTAGAGGGCGATGCAAACGAGTTGAGCGGAAGTTATGGTTTTAAATGAGTAATTAAGACATTTTTTTTATAAACTTGGTTTCGTTGGGTTTCAGTAGGTTTATGGGGTTTTTATAAAATGCTTTTATGAGGTTTAATTGAGAAATGAAAGTTTTATGTATCGGATTTGGAAAAAAATGGAGGGAAAATGTAAAAGGTTGAGTTTTTTAGTGGTACGAGGTAATTTTTGTAATAAAATTTATAAGTTTGGGTGAATTAACTTTGGATTGTTTTTTTAAATTAAAATAAAATTGGGTTTGATGAGGTTTTTGTGTGAGTTAAACTCGATTTTATTCTCATTTTTCATTTTTCCGCAACGGCGCACCCATGTTTGGACGTCTAAAACATGTAATTTTACCTTAATTTTTAAAATGTGGGTTTTTAAATTAAAATTAATATGAAATTAAGTTTAGTTGAGTTTTCTGCGAACAAATTAGACAGCAGTCGTTTAAACATCAAATAAAAGATTTAACATCTGTACGTTTACATGACAAGGATTTTGTGTTGTGAGAAATTCTGATGGTTTGGGTTGGGGTCAAGTCGAAAGTAGGAGAAGTCGCCACAAGAGGTCGCGGTTTACGGTCACGTCACGTGATAACGGGAAAATGCAAATGGCGGTCGTGTGTTTATCGTGTAGTGATCGGTGATCTGTGGACTGAATTTTGTGAGTAAATGCAGTAAAATGTGATGGCATCCGGTAAATTTAGTAACAAATGAACATTCTACTTCTAGCGATTGGATTTTCATACTGTGAATGATTGGTTATCCGTCGATACTCACTGTCGGAACGTGGAGAAGGTCGGTGATCACATTGGAAAAAATTAAACTAGGTATCGTGTTTTTAGCCGAAGTTTAGTTTAAACCAGGCTTCAAGTCGGTTTTTTTTTTTTTTCGTTTCGAGGTTTCAATACAGTGTGTAAAATTTCGGTTCGGCTCCGACGAGCGTTGGAAACTTGTTTGAAAAACCAGATAGAAACAAAAAAATTGAAAAAATTGAAAAAAATGAGAAATGCAATGGAAAAAAGCAGTCGGGAGTAATTGCACCTGCTGATCATAACTTCTAACAAATCAGATGCAATTATTAATAATTATTTATAATTTGAACGATTTAGACTCAAAAAATCTTCGTTTTGCAAAAATATTAAACTTTAATTTTTTTTCAATTTAAAAAACTTGAAAGAACCGGGGAAAAAATACCCGTTTTGGTTCTGGACGGGTTTAGTTTTTTTTTTTTTTTTCAATTTTTTGGTTCGGATTTTGTTCCGGTTTGAATTCTGAAGCCCTGGTTTTTAAACATGGTTTGAGCTTTAAATTTGACGTAAACGAAACGAAATAGTGCATTATGAACAGTCCACAAACAAACCCAAGCCGTAACAGTAAGCATGCACATGCAAGAACCGCAAGCATCTTGGTGTGAGACGCAAGCCTTACGCAAGCATCAGCCAATGAGACTTCGAGTAGTTCTACTCTAGTATGTAGAGTGAAGATTTTACACTAACACCAATGCTTGTTTACATACTTAGAGGGCGAAATTTGTTTAAATCACCTCGTCTTTCGATCCTCGCAACAAAATGACTACAAATTAATGTAATTTCCATTCATTTTGTAAATGTTTACATTAGTGCCTGGATTCCCCATCGGTTAAACTTGCATCTTATCTGTTTGAACTAAAGTATCGCTTGAGTAAAGGTAGATTCACACTTGTATTCACACTTGATGCAACGGAACAAAAAGTAGCGTAACGGAAGTCAAAAATAGCACAAAGAAGATGCAATGTCATTCTCATCAGAATTCTTGTGTGAATGCTTTTTTGTTGCGTTGCGTTACATCCTACCAATGGCATCAGACGATAAAATCGCCCACAATTCATTGCGAGAGCAACAATCAATGGTTGAACGCAACAAATTGACGTGGCGCCGAACTCTGCATCGAGTTGGTTTCGAACACTTGCGTTGCGTTGCAGCGAGGTGAAATCCCCCACAATCCAATGCGCTGCATCGCCACTGCGCCACTTTTTCTTGCGTTGTTGCGTTGCATTACATCAAGTGTGAATACAAGAGTGAATCTACCGTGAAACTCAAGTGTGAATCTATAGCTAGCAAATGGATTTTCTCGCTGGCAGAACATCGAGAAAGTCATTGACCGCATTAAAAAATTAAACTATCATGTTTTAAGAAGTTTAGTTTAACCATGTTTTGAGCTTTAATTTTTAAACGTAGATAGCATTTACGTGACCGGAATGTTTCCACTTCTTCAGAAACTTAACGGAAAATTCCTGGCATCTAAATTCTAACCGCGTCACACGCGTGACATTCCGACACATCACCTTTACGGCTCGTCCTTAATTTCGACAACCACCAAACTTTAAAAAAAAAAAATTAAAAGGAAAAAAAAAATACAGCGGTTTAAAATTAAAATATCGAACAAGTAGACACGATTGCATGACACATGCTAGTTAACATTTACCTTTTTAGAAAGGGCGAGGTGGTGGTGGTGGCGCTGTTTTATTGGAAGTGTGTATGGCGTTTTATGATGTGTCTGTCGTTATGTTCGCTGTCACGCTATCAACCTATAATTTTTTTTTCGCCTCCTTTTTCATTCCAATTTTAATGAATTTAATAAATAGGTGTGGGAATTGACCCCGAGTGAATTATCATGCTTTCCACAACATCGCACACCAAAAACTTTGCAAATGAACCTTTTTTTCTTATTCTTCCCAATATCGACTTTCGGGTCTAAGTTTTATTATCCTTTTATGTCACGCACCTTTGCTACCGTGTTTTGTTGTTGGGATTATTAAGAAAACAATAGAAATCGTATACCGGATTTCACATTTAGGATTGTTAGACTTAATTTAGTCGCCACTAGAGCGCGTTGTTAAAACAACTCCCTGTAAAGATCCCATATGTATGTAACCCCCTTACATTGGAATAAACAGTAGTAGCCATATTGGAACCTAAAACTAACAAGGATCTAAAAAACTTATTTTCTGTTTGTAATTTGTAACAGTATAACAATGCTCCGCAACCGCTTTCGTTTGATGTAGTCATAGAAAATCTTCCCTTCGCGGCGCGGGGGAATAAATATTTTTGATGGTCGCTGCAAATGGATGGCTCGGGGTGTTTATCGTTCTCGATGTGGTTTGAGATGGGATTAATTTTGCGAGTTTAAATGAAAGATGTTATTAGGTGAGCTATGGTCGTGTTGTGTTTTCTCGGGTTTAATTTGGGTTTATTGATGCTAGGTGGCGTTGTTGGGGGTGTAGGAACTAGGAAATTTGGGTCTGTTTATTAAAAAATGAATTTTATGGAGGTGGAAATTGAATTTTATGGGTTTAGTGTGGTTGGGTGGTGGGTTTAGTACTTGATTTTGTCAACAGGAGAATAAAATTGATTCTTTTTAGATGAATGAAAAAATTAGAATTTTAGATAAACCGGTCAACGGTCACAAATAAAACTTTTTGCATTAAGTAGCCATTATCAATGCTATTTAATGTCGCCAAGTATGAACGCATGAACTAAGGAGTTATTATACTTAATTCTTTAACTCGTTAAGCATCGGTTTATTCGCTTCCTAAAAACCGGGACTTTTACATTCAGCGCCCCCTACCGATAGCGAAAGAAGAAACTCCACTTTATCGACTCGAAAGTCACGCGCCATTTTGTAATTTATGTGGAATCGTAACTGTCGGTCGGAAGAAGACTGGTGGCGAAATGGAGCAACAAAATTAAATGGGCAAAAGTTTTGTTATTCCATTCCGGGATGAAAGAAAGCTCGGGTAATGATTTTTTTAGTATTTTTGGTAGCCATCTAGTGGAGATAATATTAACTGTATGGCTCTCATCTGACATGTTCCATTGGCGTACAATGGCAACTGGTCATTCTTTTTTATCCTATATGCACTCGCTATTTTTATTATGGCAATATCTGCGCAGTAAAAGCCGAGAAATGGCTAACGGAGTTCCACCTATTCCTTTAATTTATTTATTTATTTATTTGGTTTCTTTTCTTGAATAGGTGTTTGTGACTTACACGCTGCACGGAATTAAAGGGAATGTTTCCGTGCGAGTGATTGTCGATTCTGTCACCAGGGGAAAGTCGTAAATTCAGTTTCACCTCAGTTTCCACGGGTTAATAAATGAATTTTGTTTTTTAATGACTTTAAAGCAGAGTTTTCCGGTTGTGGTTGTCGATTTTATCACCAGGGGGCAAATATCGATTTTTCGTCGACACTTTAACCAATATTCCACTTTCCTGTTTCCCACGACAACAATTTCATTTTTATGATTAATAAAATCAATCCCAAGTTTTGCGGTGTTAAAAGAGAGAGGACTCGATCTAAAAATGACGTAATTACTAATTTGCATCAACGTCTATTCTATATTATCCTGCGGCTAACTAAATCGCACGGGCCAGTCTATGTTAGTGTTAATTTCTCTAAACTATTTTAGATGCATTTTACGTACTTTGTAGCAGACGATAAGTTGATTCTTTATTATCGACATAGCAATGCTATGTTATCGATTACTTTTTCTTTTGTATTTTATCACCACCTAGTGGTAATGTTATGTATTAAAGCCC
Source organism: Geophilus flavus (assembly GCA_034695885.1). Taxonomy (NCBI): domain Eukaryota; kingdom Metazoa; phylum Arthropoda; class Chilopoda; order Geophilomorpha; family Geophilidae; genus Geophilus; species Geophilus flavus. The sequence goes on along the minus strand of JAQFZO010000935.1, from coordinate 7,905 downwards.
ACTCTAAGCTTTCCTACCAAGATGGGTGCTTGCACTATTTTGACTCTTCACAACTTTCACTATGTTTACATGGGCGTAATATTACAACTGTCGAATTATTTGACTGTCGCATAATAAAGGGTTTACATATGTTTATTTGGCGTCGAGTTAGATTGGCAGTCCAAGATTGCTGCCATTTTCGAGTGTGGTCAGAATGGGGAAAATTTCTGCGTATGTGTATGCTCATGTGCAGTTCAAATTCTCCGACTCACGCATAATATTCTACCCCTCACCAAAAGATAATACGACTGTCGTATTATCCTGTTTACACGGCTTTATCACTCGTAATATTACGAACGACCATGTAAACATAGTATTGGTTTTATTTTTACAATTGTTGAAGTTGTGTAGAGTCATAATAGTCAGTGATGTGGGCGCTACCGCTATTTATAGCGGATCTACAGGTAGCCCCGCTGTCGCTACTAGCAAAAACAATCCACTATACTAATACAAAAGTAGCGGTAGCGGCAGTAGCGGCACTACATCAGTGATTTTTTTAGCGGTAGCGATAGCACACTACTTAATTTTCGGTAGCGCCTATGTCACTGATAATAATGCATGCAGCCATCTTGGTATCTCAAACTGGCTTTATTACATAAAATTACCACTTGGTGGTGATAAAATACAAAAGACAAAAGTAATCGATAATAACTTAACGGAAATGCTTAAACTATTGACTTTTCGTCTACTTCAAAGTAAAACGTGTCTAAAATAGAAGCTTTAATTACTATAATCATTAAAAAACAAAAGTTTAGAGAACGGAACACTAACAACAATTTCACCACCAGGTGAATCAACTTGACTAAGTCCCAACCCAACTTTTTATCTCAACCTCACAATCATTTCATCTCATACTCCGCAAAAACTCGAGTATTCCCAACAACCAACCGCCATTACCCTTTTTATATTTTTTCTTGGTCTGTTCGAGATTTGCTCACCAGGTCGAGTTGACAAGGAAGTATCAAATCTCGGTCTGGCGTTGACACACACTTGAATTTTTCTTTTTCTTCGTTTTATAAAAAAAATTTAAAAAAAAAAATTTTTTTTTAATACAACACTTTGGAGCAGTGGCGGGTATTTATTGGCTAAGGTTGTCTTCTCCGTAGCAGCAACACATGAATAATTCATGTGGATTTTCCCTCTCCTTATCTCGAGATGCCGAACTGCACACCAGGGAGCGCCACCATCGTCTCCTCTCGAAAACGCCCGTCATTAGTCGTCGCGCCGACACAAGTTTTGAGTTCATCAGCTTTGAAAAATCCCCCCCACGCCCCCTAAACATTTTTTTTCATCCGATATTGTTCCCTCAATTTCACGTAGCGTAAATTCACTTTTCGCTGTTTGTCGCCGAAATGGCAGCCGCCATGTTGGATAAGATTGATGGCTTAAAAACAAGTTGGTTCTTATTATTGTGTAGCTAAATCAATTTTTTCTCTTCCTTTTTTTCCCTCTCTTCTGTTTTCCATGTCATTTTCAATTCGCGCCCTCTGGTGTCAGTCTGTGATCAATGGCGTGCGAGAGTCTGGGTTTGGCTTTGGTTCCGGTTTCTTCCGCTAGGGTGCTTTCTCTTTATCCGACTCAATGACAGTGTCAAAAATGTGCTGTGGAATTCATTTTTTTTCTATTTTTTTTTCTCTTTTGGTTCTTTCGGATTCGGGGAAAAGTTATGGGAAATTAACTGCTTTTAATAGATAAATTTTACATTTGTCAGCGGGTTTTTTTTTTCTTTTTAGGAACAGGGATTAATTTACGGGGAATGTCAGATACGCGTGAGTTACAGCAGTTGTTAATATTTATGAAATAATTGGCAATTGAAATTAACTTGACAAATTGTTTATTGATGGTAAAACATGAGTAATAACGCACCGATGTGTCATGGACCTTAACTTCGGCGTAATCTGGTGGGAATTTTACGAAATAAATTCCTTTGACTGAAAGAAAAGGCGAGGAAAGTAAATTAGCAATGGTTGTTTCCATACTGGTTCTCACGTTAAATCTGAAATTGAATGAAGCGCTGAATGTGTTTAACGGTACACACTTGGGTGTGATTCCATATCAATGCTGGAAGGCCGGATGAATTATTACTACTGACCAACAATTCGAGGAACCTGTGAAACACTCCGACACTGTTTGCTGTGGTTTTGCACGCATTTTTGTGGACGGAGAATAATAAATTAACGCTATTTCTTGAACGAGCAATGGATTTAATTTGTTTACCTCGTAGTTTCTCAGTCCACTCGCTAGGGGTCATCCCACAATGCCCTCCACGAAAGTACTCAGCCGTCTTCTGGGCCTGTGAGAAAACATGGTGTACTCCTTACACCAAAAACTACACCAATTTTAACTGGACTGATTAATCGATAAATTTGTTCCGCCATTTTTGTTGGTTTCGCCAACAGAACCTAACCTAACCTGACCTAATTATCACAACATTTTTGGCTAACAGGCGGAATGTGTCCGTCGATAAGCTAGTCTTATCATTTCAGGCTGTGATGATATCAGCTGGAAAATTCAGGATGCCTGAATTTTTGGTTCATAAATTGTTATGAGTACTAGGCTTTGCTTTACCCAGAAGACTCTGGGAAACGATGTGAGGATGACATATCTCGGTTGTTTATGTGACAGCCATTTTGTGGGCATTTTGTGTTTACATTAAGAAGCTCTAGAAAATTAGTTATCGAATTTGTTGCCTTCGAAAGCGGTGTTTATGCAAATGTTTAGTGCGAAACTTAATGGGCGAATTTTGCAAGATGATTATGTATTTTGGAAAGCACCACAGCTGAAGAAACAAATGAATGCAAACTAGTTTTCTTTTCTTTTTTTTATTTCTTTATTGTTATTTCTTGCTAATTTTTTTTCTTTGCCTAATTTCTTAGGAAATATTTTTCTTCGCAGAATTCTCGCAGAAGGATTAAGTTATCACTCCGAGGGATTAGATTGAACACAAACACTGGGATTAGACTTTTAGAAGCGTGGGGATTTAATGTGGGAGCGATGATGAAATACTGTTTCGCTTTTTTTACATTTCTAGCCATGGACACTCACTCTGGTGGCAAAATTCAGCAACCATGAAAAAATTTTCTTTTATTTAATTGAATATTTTAACTGTGAGCAAAATGATTGTTTGAAGTTTTGTTTTATCTTTGAAAGATTATTGCTGCTGCTGCGTTGGATTGTAAAAGAAGAAGACAATGGGAAATAATGGAAACGGCAGGAAGTTTGGATTTGGATGTTTAATTCAGAGTCGTTATTGTATGCGTTTCAATCAAAGACAATGGGAAAGGCAGTCAATTGGTTCCGTTTCTCGGTGCACGTGCCACTTTTGAAACACGTTAAAAATCTCGGGGATTAGTCTGTCACTCAGACCGCGAGGCAAACCGCCGACTTGACAGGCACAAAGTAATTAAAATGTTGGCCTCCTTTTATTTGCTGATCAAGTTGCTACTCTTCCTCTTTCATCTTTCTTCCATCAGGAAAAAAAGGAAAAGGAAAAGGAAAGGAAAAAAATTTGTAACAAAAAATGATTTAAAGGGAAAATACTTGTAAATCATGATCAGGAGAATTACAAAGGTTTTTGGGAATGTGTGGATTTTTACGATCGTTTTTGGGCAACATAGTCTATCGTTAATTTCAACAATGAATCAATTGTTTTGGTATTTCAATCACAACTGTGATGGAATTTCACGTCAAATTAGACTGGTTCTCGCAATGGCCGTGTTTCCATACTTTTTTTATGATCCTACCCAGGCAATATTGTTGACAGATTATTGCATTGTTAACAATAATGGATGACTAAAGATGGGACAAAGATTTTTGGGGATTTTTATAAAAGATATTCCATTGTTACATAATTCTAACAATGGACGACCAGATTATAAGAACTATAAAGATTTTTGAGAATGTGTGGATTCTTACAAGCGTTCTTGGGCAACATAACCTGTGGACAGATTTTTCCATTGTTAATTCCAACAATGGATCAATTTTTTTGGTATTACAATCACAGCTGTCATGGAATTTCTCGTCAAATTAGACTTTGGTTCTCGCAATGGCTGTGTGTTTCCTACTTTTTTACACATGGGCTGTAGCTTTTTGACAGATTATTGCATTGTTAATTCAACAATGGATGACTAAATCATAAAGAATTACAAAGATTTTTGGGAATGTGTGGATTATTCCATTGTTACATAATTCTAACAATGGACGACCGAATAATAAGAACTACAGAGATTTTTGGGAATGTGTGAATTTTTATAAAAGATTGTTCTTAGTCAGATTATTCCATTGTTACATAATTCTAACAATGGACGACCTAATCATAAGAACTACGGAGATTTTGGGGAATGTGTGGATTCTTACGATCATTCTCCGGTACTGGGTCTACAGCCCGGCGACCGGTCGAACGATTAAAAGGAGACCAAAAGACCGACATCGTTCTCCCTCGCTGGGAATTCTTCGTTCACCTGGGACGATTTCGAGCCCCGATTCCCATCACGAGCGTGTCGCTTACCGGGTAAACCTCGAACGGACTCCCTGGTGGCGAATGGATGTTTTTATCGACATCAACCGCGTCCTTTTTATGCATTTCGCACTTTGGTATGCGCAGGACCCACTTTTGATGGATGACATTTGCAAGCTTTAAATCAGCGGTCTGTACATTCGAACGGTGCGTGGCTCTTGCCACCACCACGTTGCGTTATTTACGGCCAAGAGGCTTCACGTCGGCATTCGACTATTAATTATTGTTATGTCACAATTAACTCTATGGCAAGAACTTACAATTGGTTGTAGTGTCAACATGCGGTTGCAGCGCCATCCCTTGCCTGTTGTTTGTACTTTCCTTATGCTTGTTTATAGACTGGATGAGTCTATTTTGGTCGATGCTGCTCGCGATATTTTTTTTGACCACGATTGTAGCTTATATATGACACGTATGAAACAAAATTAAAATGGCTGCTAAGTGGGTGGGGCTTATTGTTGCTAAGGAGTGTAAGGACTCGACAACAATGCCTTCGCGTGTGACAGTGGTGCGCCACAGGCGATGAGCGATTTCCACTCCGCCTCTATTCAACTGCGTGGTCGTCTCTTTGGTTGCCTTTTGTTGCCATTTCTTTCAAATAAACTTGGCAGAAAGTTTAAAACTTGGAATATACAGTAGCGAAGTTTCACCACATTCGTTACTTTTCTCCAATTTGTAAAAATTCATTACAATTTGAGGTTGAAATACATAAGTGATCACAAAGCACGAAACCGCTCCATAATTTGCTCGGGGATTTGGGACAATCGATGTAGTAACAACATTCAGTAGGCGTATTTGCCATCTAAGACAGCAATTGTCCTCTTAAAGTTAGAAAACAAGTGCGTAAACCCTTAAACACTTTGAGATTTAATATGAGAAAGAAGAGAACCAGTATATGGAAACACAAGAAAATGTCGAGTGAGCGGCAAGATAGAATCAATTTTCTTTAAAGGCATTAGACCCATCAAACTTTTCCCTCACCAAACTAAGTTTATTGGAAAATTTATTAAGCGAAGCAGCCTTTTGTCTGATCTAACTCCGACCTCCCTCACACACACCAAGACCGAACCGAAGACCATCAAGAATCAGAAAGAATCAGACTACGTACATTAGTGTACTGCAGATAAGCCAATCATGGAAAATTCAAAACCTTGCGACCATTTCCACAGATTGGATGATGAGTTTGGACGAAGGGAGGAAAGGAGGGAGGGAGGGAACAAGTTAAAAGGCAAAAGCCGTAAATATTTAAATGGCAAGACTTTTACTCGCGATCGAAATTCGAAACATTTTGTATTCAATAATTGGCGATGGGTTCGTCTAATCCTCGGTCGATTAATTTCTATTTCGGTTGGTCGTTTTGGCTGCGCGTGGAATAAAGGGGAAATGAAATGAAATATTCTCTCTCTCTCTCCCATCGCTTTGTCCTCTCGTGGGAAATGAATGTCGTCGTCGAGCGACCCGAATGAAAGCTCGACGACCATTTTCCCAATTGCGACTACTGATAATACAAATAGCAATTTAACATGGTATTTATTTTTCATGAGATGGAATTTAGTGAATTGCAAATTGCTTTGAAATCCAAAGAGACTTTTCATATACGCTACGGAGTACGGAGAGAGAGGGGGGGGGGAAGAAGAAAAAGTTATACGCAATTATGGATTTTTATCCGACTTTCTTTTCATGCCTTGTTTTTTGTGTAACGTGGCTGTAATACGCTACTTGGACTCATCTGTATCGGAAATGGAAATTATACTATTAGAATTAGGCTTTAGGAATGACACAGAATAAAAGGTTCACGAAGCGCTTCACCGCTTCCGCCATCTTTGATCTGTTGGATCCATTGGATCAAAGTCGGAACATCACTCGGGTCTGTAAATCACTGCGCTCGTACATAGGCGCAAGTAATTTGGTTGAAAAATAGTGCAATGTTTGATTGTAAATAACAATGGATTGGGAGCATGCGGTAAGTTTTTATAAAAAATTTAGCTTTATTTTAAGAAAACGGTTTGAAATAATGTAATATTGCTCCAAACTATGATTGGCAGGTGCTGGCCATCTCCTTGTTTGTTCCAAATATTGTCAGTCACGAGGCTAATATTTGAAGGAAATTGATTTTCTGGTTTCCATCTATGGAGGCCCATAATATCGACAAAAGACGATAAGAATTATTTATACAAATAAGATCTCCCGTCATTCATTTTGTTATTTTGAGTACGGTAGAATCATTAATCCCCTTCAAATAGTAGCCTGCTCCAATATCCTAGTGACGGTATTTGAAACTAGGAATTCGTAAGCCCAGCACAAAGTAGAGTGGCAATCAGAATGAAATAAATAAATTTACCTGGGATTACTATTGAGATAAATGTTTAATTTTTTTATCACAAAATACTAACTGAAATGGTAACGAATTAGATTTGAAAAATAATTTCCCCTCAGCTGATTTCTATTTATTTTTTGAAAAAAAAAATTAAAATTTAAGTGTTTTTTGTTGGAAATGAGGGGTTGGAGTCATATTTCACAGTGTAATATGGGTTTGGGGATTCATTTGCATCCACTTTGCTCCCCCAAGTGAGCAAATTTATCACTTTGCCCAAAAATTTAGCAGTTGTGATAATAAGCTCAATGGGGCTTAGAAATGCTGAGTGCACACGAAGAGAGGAAAGAGAGAAGAAGAAGAAGAAGAATTTATTTTTCTACTTGGAATTAGGCAATCTGTGTAGAAGGAAAACATTGTTCATTGATCGAGATTTTGTGGGATTTGTCAAGTGGAGCACGACTTAAAATGTAGCTGCGAGGTTGAACGGATGAACTTGTCTTTTTCGGATTTAACTTGCCTCCTGGTGACGGCGGGGGCAAAGTATTTGCACACGAAATTGCCAAATTGGTCCTGGTTTTCTCTCTCTCTCTCTCGGTCTGAGTCTGAGACTCTGAGTCTGATTAATTGCGCACGCTGTGTTTTTAATGGATTCTTTTGTTTGCTTTTTATCTCGGCCTTTAAATTGCTTCTTCTTTTTATGTGCTCGCTTCTTTCCTACTGACTTATGAAGGTATTTAAAGCTTCGACGAGTAATAAAATCCAATCTAGTTTACTTCATTTACACGGATCATACAGACAGTAGTTGCCAGGTCTCGCTCAACCGGACCGCTTTCGGTTTCATCCGATTGGGCAGCAGCCACCAAGTCGCACAATATTTCAAACTTGTCACCTGGTAGGAAAAATGGCTGAAAAACAACCAAGTTATATGTTTAACCATGCAAAATTAGGGAGTTTGCGTTCGGCCTACTTATAAACTTATACTTATAACTTATAACTTATAGGCCATTGGAATCAGTTAGCATAAGTTATAAGT
>JAQFZO010000934.1:0-19266 GCA_034695885.1 Geophilus flavus | reverse complement strand
TTTTTTTTTTAAATTATAAAAATTTTAATTTACAATCAATAAAATTAAGTTTTTGGTATTTAAAATAATGTCATTTACAATTCATTTAATGCAATTTTTCGTATATACAAATATTTTATTTCCAATGAAAATAATTAAATTTTTGGTACATAAAAACAAATGATTTCCAATGAAATTAATTAAATTTTTTGTATATAAAAACAAATTATTTCCAATGAAATTAATTAAATTTTTGGTACATAAAAACAAATGATTTCCAATGAAATTAATTAAATGTTTGGTACATAAAAACAAATTATTTCCAATGAAATTAATTAAATGTTTGGTACATAAAAACAAATGATTTCCAATGAAATTAATTAAATTTTTGGTACATAAAAACAAATGATTTCCAATGAAATTAATTAAATGTTTGGTATATAAAAATAAATTATTTACAATCAAAATAATTAAATTTTTGGTATGTGTAAAATGTCATTTACAATTGATTTAACATAATTTATAGTATGTAAAAAAATATAATTTACAATTAATTAAATTAAATTTTTCTATTACAAAAATTATTAATGATTTTTGAAATTAATTTACTGTTTCTAGTTGTTTAAGGTGGGAATCAATATCATTTGCTGTGGATAAATTTGTAAGCTGTGGATAAATTTGTAAGCAATGCCCAAATTTAAGCAAGAGTTTTCAGACACTCTGCCAAAAGTTGCTCAGGAAACATGATCCAAAACACTGCAATTAAACAAAATTTGCAATTCATCAATACAGGTTTCTAAGCTTATTCAAAAACCTTGTACCACGGTACATTAATAACCCCATCCTGTCCACAAAAAACTGCAAGATTCATTTTTAACAAATCCCATCAACTCTCAATTGATGGGTAGATCCAGAGGTGTGGTAGGAGCCCGATCACCCTCTCCCCTCCATGGTTAAAATCCCAAAAATATTCACAAAATTGTACAAAAATCTTCTGAAAATCCTTTAAATAATCATTCAAAATAATCACAAAATCATTCACAAAATTTTTCAAAGTCTTATAGAAGACCTGACATCTTTAAAATCAGTTAATAAACATTCTGCCCCGTTTTCAGAAAATTTTCAAAAATTGCTCTTTCCAAATATTATTGCTCTGCCCATAATTAAATTTTGACTAACAATTTGAAAAAACAGATGAAAATCAATTTTTTACATTAAAAAAATCATTAGATTAAGACTTCTCAGTTTTATGTACAGTATTCAACATCCTATTATTTAAAATAAAAATCAAAAAACCGAAAAAATTGGAAATCAAATCGATTCTTTCATCCTAAAAGCAATAAATTAATTTTTTTCATCTTAAAATTAATAAAGCAATTGATTTTCTGTTGAAAACCCTAATAAAGTTTCTAAAATCTTATTTTTATGAACAAAATTCTGCAAATTCCCCAAAAATAACTAGAAATATTCATAAAAAAAATATAAAATTTGATGTTTCCCATCAAATTTTGGACTCATGGTTGAAAAAATCGATAAATATTTAAAAAATTCTTCTATTTTATGTACAAAATTCAATAAATCTATCAAAATTTTAATTAAAACCCCTCAAAAAATCCTGAAAACAAATCAGGAGAAAAATTCAAATTGATTTTCCCCATCAAGAAATCATCAATCCAGCGTCTACATACTTACAAAATCCTTGAAAAATCTGTGTAAATTCTCGTTTTCATCATTTTTACACTTTCTAGCCCACTTGTGATTGCTGTATGACGTAACTTTTATGTAAAGACCCATTCAAAAGTGAACTGGAATCGAAAAATTCTCACCATGGATTAAAATACGACGCTGTAAATCGGTCCTTGCATTTTACTAGATCTTCTAGCTTCTAAAATATTCGAATTAAATCACTCCTTTCGTCTCGTACCTTGATACGTACTGGAATGACTGAAAAAAAATTGCAGAAAAAATGTGTTAAATAACATTTGTAAATTGGGTTGGTTGAATATAGTTACATACTTCCTTCTGTAGATTTGAGAAAACTATCATTGCAGGACACAGAAGCAGACATATTTATGCTTATTTTCCAAAAAAAAACTCGTTCTAATTCCTCTTTTCTATGAGAATGTAAAGAAAAAACATTGGAGTCGTTTTCCTGACCGATTTTTATGCAGATCATTTCTTTCTCTTTACCTCATTCAACTTCCTACAGTGATCTTTCTATGCAAATGATTGCTCATTTCATGTTGAATAAAAAGTAAGATGGCTGGAATCGAATGTTGCACACTCTGATTGTGTTCTCCATGATTTTTCTTAACTCTACAACCATAAACCGTCCTGTAAACTGCAGAAACTTGAAAAACCGTTGAAAATTGAAGTCAAATAACCCGGTCGCCGTAGCAACGTTAAATATGGTGCGCGGAGTTAGAGACTCGCACAGGATTGGTCAATCCGACGCGAGTGCTTTTGGAGGGACACACCATACTGTGCACCATACTGTACTTGATGTCGTGCAGCGGGCAGTTGATTTTTTTACCTATCAGTGGTGTTTGTCCTTTTTAGGATGGTTATAAGCATTCAATACTGATATCACGATGAATTAGGACTATAATGCAGTAAAGAGCCTCGTGTATTACATCGGAAAGGTCGGTAGGTGTGCATTTTTATAGAAAATCGTCTGTGGAAGTGACCGTTTATTGCTTGGAAAGTTGCTGCGCGGGTCGCAAGCAACTTTGCATCCGAAAACACAGTTTGGACTTGCAATCGTGCTTGCACTAGTTCAATTTGAAGCACTAACACAATCACAATTTGGATTCATTTTTGCCATAATTCCTGAAAAGAATTTTATCTCAGTTGCTGAGGAAAAAAGGATGAAAAATACAGAGTGAAAAAGAAGTGGAAAATGAGCGGGAAAAGTGAGATGAGATGAGTTTTTTGTCAAATGAGCCCAATGAGCTTTCATTGGTAATTTTTTATTCTGAAAATTTTTAATTTTTGAATTTAATAAAATAACAAACTATGTATAGAATAATAAATTCTTACAGATACCTATTATGTTTGTTTCAAATGGAATTTAACAGTAAATGGAATATAAACAGTATTGGGAATTTCACAATTGGACATGGTAATGAGTATAAAATTTGACTTTTGAACAACAAGTTTTTGATTGAAGATTTTAAATTTTTGATGTAAATTTCGATTTTTTTCATGTAAAATTTAATTTTTGATGATATTTTAAGAACATTCGGAGTATTTGATGACTGATTTTGATTTTTTTTTGTGAAAAATTTAACTTTGTGATGAAAACATATTTGTCAGCCTAATTCCAATTTTTGACCGAAATTTCAATTTTTTCATGAAACTTTTTCAAGAATTTATGTACAGTACATTACATTTATTTACAATTCATAAATGGTAATAATAGGTACTCTAAGAAGTGTAAATTGAGCTTTTGAAGCATATACATCAAATTGAATTTTAAACACAAGTTAAAATAATAATTAAACGTGCTTACCCAGTAGATATTACATCCTGCCCAGCAATTTTAACAGTCAAAGAAATTGAAAGTCACTAATTTTTCTCTGATATTTAAGTTAAATAAAATCTAATTATTTTTAATTTGCTCAAATATTTTTTGAGTCTGTATAGCTAATTTAATTCAAGAATGAAAAATACATGGTAGCAAAACCAGTTCTGTCTACTTAAAATATTTTCAGTCTTTATACCACATTAAAATAATTTTATTTTAGAATATGAAGGTGATGATACTAGACTGGAATTTATCCAATCTTTATCCATACATTGTCATCTGTTGTGGCTTCACTTAGTAGTCTTTAAGCTTCTCTTAGTTATTTGTTTATCCTTTTGTTTATAATAATTGCCACTACGTAATCTCTACACATCCACCGAAGTTAATTGGAAGTAGTGAAGCACTTAACACAAAGCCAAGAAGCTATATAGGATAGAAGTGGCTTTACAGGAGGGGGACGAGATGAGAGGGGAATGCGGACACGAGGATAGGTGAGGCTTAAATGATGTGCACGAGTAAATGGAGTGATTTTGATATGAATTTTTTGCTCCTAAAATAAAGAAGGGGGTAATTATACTGCCAACAATTATGATGTGGATAATGAAATGAGGTGCAGCAAGAAAACGTCTGGAATGAAGTGTTTGTCTAGTCCGCAAGGGGACAGAATGGGTCAGAAGTCATTCGAGTGAGCAGTGGACACCCTGGGCGGCGCCTCACACTCAAGTGGGTGATTGAGTGGATTGGAGTGAATAAACGTTGAAAAAAAAAATTTGGACAAAAACATGACTTTTTTTGTGCGGCTTTGGTTTTACGCAGCTTGACCTTCACTTCACCGCATTTCATTTTTTTATTTTTAATTGCAGGTTTTAATTAGAAATGCGGGATGTTTTTATTTGAATTCACTTTTTTTCCCACGTGTAATTATTACCTGCTTGGCCCACGGGGCTGGTAATCGGGAGGTTCACACCCCCGCACCCGGAACGCGACTGCCAGTCGCGTGCGTGTCCGCCTCTTGCATGCTAATCAAGTCGGAGTGCAATGGCGCCCACTTTCCCTACCACTTGACAAATTTGCCCTTTGAGAACTTTGGGAAGTCCGTGAGACGCAACTGTGACTGTGTATTCCATATACAGTGTGTGTGTTCGCATTTTTTTAACACTTCAATGGACAAGACATTATTACGTGATGATATGTAAAATTGCATAAAAGCGTATAATTCTCAAAACGGATATGCGTTTACACATTTACGTGGAAAAAAAACCGAACATTTTATTGTTATTTTCTAAACGACTTTTCCCAGCACGAGATGGAATTAATGATGAGCTAGTTTTCTCTTTTCTCACCTGTTGTGACCCTTTTTAACCTTTACTTTGCCTTGTTTCAGCCGGTAGGGGTTCTAATTTCAAAACAATTTTCTCCTATGAGAAAAGTAAAATGCCAAACAAAACAGCGGGACACTTTATTTGTAGGATGAAACCTTAATTAATTTGTGAATAAATTTTACGGTTTCTCATTTTACATTTTAAATGCTTCCTAATTAACAATTTTCAAGGTTTAGAAATTGTAGCAAATTGCACTGCAGGAAAGCAAAATTTTTTTTTGTGTGTCCCCATAGAAGATTTATTTATTTACTTAAATTAGAAAGGGGTTAAGTCTTTAGTTAAATTGTGTAGCCTTTCAATTAGGGAATAATGTCGATCTTTAATTGAAACCGTCCATCACTCAAAAGTTATGACAGGGCCCAGAGGGAAATTTGAATTTGTAGCAGCAATGGCCTTATTACTTGGATATATAAGGGTGTGGTTTTCATTTGAAACTTTTTTTTTATATACCGCGTAAATAAAGAAGTCGTGTCGAAATTAATTGGACGAAACTACGGGTTGTATGTATATATGTTTTCATTTTTTTGGGAAGAGCAATTTGAGAAATTGTAAATGATTATATTACATCCTTTTTGATACGTTCGAATTACTTCAAAGTTGCTTTGGTCTTTAATTTTTTTAAATTCATTTTCACAGCTATTAATTTAGATAAATATTTTTAAAAAAATTAATTAAATTTTTATCGGTGAGAAATAACTATATATGAAATGCCGTTTTAAATTGGTAATCGACGATGCAATTAAAATAGTATAGAAATTTATTGATTTTTTTTATAACGAAATATACTTACGGAAGAATTTTTAATTTAATAATTAGACAGGTGGTTTCAAAAAAAGGTATTAATATTGTTTTTTTATATAAATTACCACATAAATTTCAAGTTTTGTCGGCAAAGTTCAATGAAATGTGCCGCCGCTCGAATTACCTCTGTCCCAGGTGAGGTGATTTTAAAAAATGTGGCTGAGGTACAAGCAATGTCGCCATTTTGTGTGAAATGATGGACCTTGAGGAGTTGAAGACTTTTGGATGTTCATCTCACGTGACTCAAGTACAGATTTTTCCACTTAGTAAGGTCAAAAGAGTCCCCCTTTCTTAATTCCGAGAAGAATAAATTGTCTTATGTCTCTAATTCGATACTAAAAAAAAAAAAAAAATTTTAAATTTAAAAAAAAAAAAAAAATACCGTGAAAAACAAATATTTCAACGTATTGTTACACTCCAATCTACCGGTATAATAAATAACGCATTTTATTAAAACCACGAAAAAAAAATAATTAAATAATTAATTTATTGACCAGATCGGAAAATACAATTAACGGAAATAACAAGTTGATAGGGAATTAGGAGATTTATTACCAACGCATGCGTTTCGGAAGATGATTCGGGAGGGGAGCGGCGAATAGCGTGACGAAACCGAGGCCGTGGCCCTGTTCCTGTCTTTACTAGTAACAAGCGAATAAAATCGAATTTTTCAGCTACTAGTTGGCCGTAAACTTGTTTTTCTGACACATTTCTCCCCCTTATTCCCTTAACAAATATCAGACTAGATTCGAATTTGCTGCCGAAAGGAAAATGGTAATTGCCGACGTCGTAAACTTAGAAACCCATTACCGTCAGATTTGCTGCCTTTTTAACAGATATCATCGCTTCTAGTAGAGTCATTTACCCGAGTGTTTAAAATTGTTATTGTGTGCCATGCAATTGTCGGTGAATGGGTTAGGCACTTGATGCATGGAAGACTGAGTTTCTCCTTTCCACTCCCTGATTCCATCCTCGCCCTGCTCTTTTTTGTTCCTTTTGTAAGACAGGTGTCAGGAGTGGACAACTCTGTTGGGCTCCCCGTGTCGTGGACTTGTTTTCTCACCAGGATTTTTCGTCTATTTTACAGGTCCAGTCTAGGGAGGTCGCGAGGAATGCGAAGAGGCTTCGAGTGTGTGATTTGTGACCTTTTAATTAACTGGCGGTGAATTCATAAATTCTCCTTCTCGCCGCCACTGATAACTAGGATTTGCCCACGGAAAGGAATCGGTCTTAGGTGTGGTCTCTTACCCTACAGGAACTTGTGGTTTTTTTGTGGGTTTGAAAATACTTTTCATTATCACCAAATGGGCATATAGTGACGAAATAGTGGTAAGTCGAGTTTTCCTGCACAAATAAAGTGATATGTCTACGATTCCGGGTACAGCTACTATCCTTTTTTCCTATTTATTTGTTTATTTATTACTATATACCGGTTATTTACACAAATTTTATTTAATTACATAAGAGTTATTAAGCCATATTTGGTATATGGAAGAAATCCTACACTGTATTGTATAGGTGTGTATAATGTTATCTTAAATTTGACCTAGTGAAGATAATTTTCTGAGGCCCTTAACCTAGATATATATTCCACGTGGTATTACATATAGGGGCTTACGTTTCATTTTAATACCATTTTAAATATCTATTTTCAAAAGTCCGGTGTGTTTGCTCTCTACACAATCAAAACATGTTTCAAACGTCGCAAAAAGAAAAAAGATTAAATTTAAATCTTCCCCATTTGTTTACTTACATAAGAAAAGGATAATATTACTGAGAATTCTAATCTAGAATTGTGTCTTGATACCTGAAACCACTTGTCTGAGTATTCAGCCTATTTCTGTATAAATATTTCGAGTGTTTTCATTGTTTATGTGTTAGTCGTCCTTGTGCACTAATAAAAAAAAATTGTTTATCTATATTTCATCGATTAATTACCCGCGTTTTGTAATACGTTTTGATATCTTATTTGTTCCGGGATGGATTTTCCACCGTCATTCCTTTCTCGTCCTATATTTACATCCATGAGGAATTTCGGGAGAGTGTTGGCGTCACGTCCTGCAATGACGTGTATCATCGTTGTAAAGTGGGTTTTTCTTGTTTTTGATAATTCACTTTTGACATATAAACCATAGAAATAGAAAAGTTTGTTCCGGAATTGTATGAAGCGAGAGAGGGGGGTCACCGAACGTGGGTGTATGTAGTTTTCTTTCCTCCGCATCTTTTCAATGATGTGGGTAGACTTTTATCGATCACAACTTTATTTTAATTGAGTTTTTTATTTTTTTATTTACGCATTTTTATCTCCGTTTAATTGTTTAGTTGTAGTTTTCAATCTCGTGATAATTAAAGTTTATTATTTAAATGATCATTAAATATGTAATGTTGACATTTGAAAGTGCGTGAACGTCATGAGTCGCGAATAAAATGAGAATGTAGAAAACGAATAAGCAATGCAGGGAAGCGCGCCGCCGTCCTTGGGGCGGCGAAGAAGAGGACTCCTGTGTGTGCGTGGGAGGATGGCGAGTGGCAACCGCCCACCACGCGCACTAGAGTCTTACTTGCTCGTTGTCAAGGAAACTGTACCGAATCTTGCGATTTGGAGACTTGATCGGACAAATGTATTGTGAGTTTATTTGTTGAACAACAACGTTTAACACGCTTCGAGAATGGGACGGTGGTTTTGGCGGTAAGAAATGATTTGTTTTTAATATTTTCATCATTTTTTAAAAGAAATATTTATCGATAATTCATTTTTATTTATATTTTTTAAATTTTTTTAAATACCGGTAAATAAATTTTAAAATTAAATTAAATTATCTAATAAAATATATAATAAAAATTAATAAAACCCGGTAACCTTTTCATTGTTTTTTTTTAATATACATTTTTTCCTAGACAAATATTTATCATTATTTAATTAAATTCCGATTTATTAATGTCATACAATATGTTAGGAGTGATTAAATCGTAAAAATAGCAACAAATATTTAACTTGCAAATTCTTAACGTTACTACAAGAATCCAATTTCATTCATGTGCTTCATTCATTAGTCTTATACATGTGACGTTCCCTATAGAAAAGTGACGTTTCGGTATCCTGGTTTTCGAGTCTCCACTCACAAACACTGACGACTTTCAGAGTTTTTAAGTGCAGGGGTGAGAAGGGGCAGCAGTAGTCCGCCTGTCCGACGCATAAAAATGATTTGAAAGGGTTGAGGTTGACACTTCTTCACAAAGTTTTGTTTGTTTATTTTTTTCTCCCTCCAAAAGATTTCTATTATGTTAGCGTTGTGAGTTATTGCAGCGTTTTTTTCCCCTCTTTTATATCATAAACTCGAAACAAATTGAGGATGCTCCATTTTTTCTATGTGAATTTTAATTCCGAGCTTTGTCGACTTTATGTAAACACGATTTTCTGTTACAACGTTATTCATTCGAGAAGATATAAATAAAAATAAATATAGAAAATAATATATCTAGATATATAAACAATAAAAGCGCACATTTTTCTATAGGCATTCTTAAAATACTTACGGTTTGACCTCATTATTTTTTTAAAAGATAATTTTTGTTTTTCAAAAGACAACAGTAAAAGTTGGAAATTTAAATTATCGATCAATTACGGCAAACAGAAATAACCTTGATTAAAAATCTAGTGTTTTTAATTATCAAATGTTTATCATTAAATGCAGGTGTTGATAACGTATTACGTAATTGTTAATTTACCGGTGCTAGACTGCATTAAGAGCGGCGCTAACGTTCAATTAAAGCGGATAACGATAGTAAAAGATAGCCTGGAATTCTAAGCTTGCTTGTAGATTAATATTTTAAAATTTAATTTCAAAATTAAATATTTACAAACGTCAAATTCCTATCAATTGCGTGTTATCAGGCCAATGCGATAAGCGACGCCATTTAAAGGTGTTGCCAAGCAGGAAATACAACCTACAAATTTTTATTTAATTTTTTTTTTATTTATAATACCATAACTTTAATGTAAATAAAGAATATTTTAAATCGTGACAGAAATATTAAAGGGTTATAAAATTTTAATTTCGACGATAAACAAATGATAACGTGATATTTTTACAATAATAATAAAAAAAAAATAAAACGTTAGGAAAGAAAAAAAAAGTGGTTAGGCTTTCCCGTACCACGTGTGTAATATGAAAAGTGTGAAATAATTTCACATGTTTATCCTCATACCACGAACCGTTTAGTCTACTTAAAGTGTGACTAAGTGACTGAGAAGCGAAAAGGAGAAAGAAAAAAAAAAGAGCGCGATTTTAAATGATTCAACCTTACGAGACGCCATGTTTCTAAATTAAGGCAGCAATTAAAGCACATCATTAAAAATTTTTTCGAAATATTTTTTGTATACCGATACATCATGAAATCATGTGGAACATGACAAATTCTACTTTGAATCGGTTAATTTTCTGACAAATATAAGCGCACCCAGCGAGTTTTATTCATTTTACAATTGAAGAGCGCTCAATTTCACTTGATGGCCATTTAAGTTTTAAAAATGGCAATTTATACGTTTTTTATTCAAATTCGGTGAGTTTTTCCTTTTTTTTAATATATGTATTTTTTATCTTTTAACTCTTGGGATTTATCCAAATGTCATCATCTTTTTTCGTCATTCAAAGGGTTAATGTCAAGGGGGAGAAAAAAGGTGATCAAGTTTTTGTTGCCAATTCCTTTTTTCTGACCTATTTGTACCTGAGCTTCCAAATCAGCCCTGAGGTAACTTTTTAAAAAAAGCACCTTTAAACTTTTAGATACAATAGCATTATCACGTGACGAATTGAAAACGATACTTATCTGTGTGTCGCATTAATTATTTAGCTGCGCGACTTGTTCTCACCTTTAATTTGCACAAAAAGGTGCAAATTGTGGACATTTAGCCACAAATGGATGCCGATGTGATTTACTAACTGAGCATAGGAATGCGGGAAAACGCTTGGCAAGCGCTCGCGTCTGATTTGCTTACGTCTCGGGTCATGTGACTGGGGTCCTCTTGTGCCTCGCGCTCGATGCCCCGAGCGGGCCACACGTTGAAGAAGCAGACGCCAGTGCAGTTGGGTGTCAAAACTCGGTGGTGCTTTTAAAAAGTCGGTCGAATATTATCGAATCAATTTTTTACCACATCCGAGATCTGTTATTAGTGCATTTCAGTCGTGATTGTGTTTAAATGTGCATTCGTGGACGTGCAAATTCGGACGTGCAAACTTTAAATCCGACATGAAGACGGGTTGTTGGTGGCTAAGGCGCATTGCCTTCACGTGCAATAGTCGCGTGAGGCCAGCCAGTTAGCAACACATGTGTATATACAGGTAAGAGATCTCAAAACCACCTGTAAATCTAGAAGCAAAAAATATTTTTTTATTTCATTTTTTTCCTACCGGGGTTATCAGTGCTGATTTTGAAGGTGTATTTAATTTATTTACCTGTAAAACATGTTGTACCTGAAATTTTTTCCTCAAGGAAATTAGGGGGAGGAGAAAAAGAAAATATAGTTATACAGGGAAAGACCTACTTTTTACTTCTAAAATTTCACTTTTTTACTTCAAAATTTTTAAAAAATTTTATCGCTTGTTTTAACCAACTTAAACTACAAAAAAATGGGAATTCCCGCGTAAACTTTAACTTGCATTCATAATTTTTTTTTTTTTTACTTTATTTATTTTATGGTGTGATTTTGATCTCGCTGACTTTTGTTTAGTGAGTTTCTGTTTACTTTCGTCACCACTAGGTGATAAAACAAGTGCTGAATTGTGTTCGAATGTGACAATATGTATTTAGGAAACCCACATTGTGAAACTCACTTAAAATTCACACCGACCATTTCTTGCACTCTTCACACTAGATATTGGGAAAATCCGTGTTTATTTTGAGGTTCATTTAAGGATACGATCGATAATATATTTAATTTTCTATTTCTCTTTCTATTTTATAACTTTATACAAATTCTATAAATATACTTATTTAATTCTTCAACCATCAATTCAAAGCAGTGTAAATTGACAAGCTTCGTATTTCTTTTTTGCACTTTGTACCTAACAGCAATGTAAATTTTTTTTCCTCATCTCTTTCACGTTGGACTTTTATTCACATTACATGGACTTTTTTCCAAAATTTTTTTTTATTTTTTTTTAAACACATATCTTTGGATATATACTTAATCTTGATTAATGCAAATTAAGTTTTTAATCTTATGTAATCACCGAGTCGAGTAAAAATGTGAGAAAATGTGAAGTGTAGCATGTTCTTCTCTTAATGCACGTATGCACTAGTTGTCAATCAAAAGTGCGCATGTGCCGATACGTATGCTCGTCACGTACTGCAAACGTGCACTTACTTTTGAAAAGTGTAACGCGTCTGCTTCCTTTTGGCTCCATTTTCAATTACGACTCCCAAATACCGTGTGTAACTTTCGCTCACCTGGTGTCGCGTTAGTACACGAGTGCGAAAATAAACGCAATTCGAAAAAGGTGTAAAACAGTAAAAGTGAAAATGGGTCCATTGGAATTTTTCCCCTGCAGCACACGAGTTTGTTCAAACATTTACCTGGTGGGGTGAATTTTTCAACCTGAAAAAGTTGCAACGTCATTGGGCCAATATTTCAATGGAAAACCATACTTGACCCCTTATTTTAATATAATTCTTTTTTTTCTACGAATTAAATTAAAATTACCTTTACCTAATTTTAAAATTAGGTGGAAAAGGTAAAAAAAAGAGCAAAACTTACTTTAAGCCAGTAATAGAGTTGTTGAAGAGGAGACCCCATGCGGATATGCACCTTTGTGGCCATTTACCTGAAATGGCGGCAAGTCTTAGGTCGAGGAGGGTGTGAGGGGGACAAATGGAGGTGGGCAGTGGACGAGTCATTCATTATTCTGTCTATTCTTCTTATCCCTTGTGTCCAGATTCGTCCACCTGAGATGAGAGGTGAAAGGCTAAGGTTTGAGATTGAAGGATTTTATTTTATCTATTTCTTTTTACATATTCTTTCCTATGATTGATCGATTAACCTTTGACCGGTCAGTCAAAGGGTTAAAATTCTCAGGCTCGTGAATCATTCGTGTGGGAGTTTGCTTTTATTTCACGTATTCGCAGGAATGTTTGTGTTTGTTTGTTTGTCAGGAGAAAATAGGAGGGTTGGGGAAAAGATGAAAAATAATGTTTATTGGCTAAGGGTTACACAAAGTGCTCGCTAGAAGGCAGCACCGGAAGCTCCCCATCGAGACCCTCTAGAACAAGAAACGTCCCGAGTCTGGTGATTTATTTTCTCGGCAATTATAGCAGTGTGCTCGTGATTTTCAATGAATAGTCAGTTTTACGTTCCTCGCCACAATGGACTCATCCTTGACTGAGAAATCCCCAGAACCGAACTCCACAACGCAACCTCCTCCTTCGCCCTAAATTCTCCATTCAGGTGTCTTTGAAATGACCAAAGATCCCGACCTTTGGAATGTTGTCCTAATTGGTGGATTAAAATTCGGATTATTCACAGGTAGGGGCCAGTTTTAAAAAAAGAAACCAAAAAGGGGTAATGGCCTTTTCGTACCTGCCCCCCTACAACTATTTACCTTAGGCGAGGGTTAATTGCTCGTATTTGGGATCCCTCAAGACTCACCTGGACTGAATTCTTGAAAAGAAGACCTCGGTGACTGAATTGCTGGCGCGCTTATTGTCTCTAGCCAAAGGGGCATAATTTGCAAACTGGACGAGGACCAGGTATGGGGAAATACCATAGAATTCCTAACTGTTGTTCTTTTTTCAAATAATTTCAACGAAGTTTTTTTTTAAAAAAAAAAATTTGTGTTGAGGCAAATCAATTTGATCGATGCAATAAAAAGTCTAGACGTTTGGTGGAAAATGGAGCCGAGTGAAAAATAGATGCTCAGGTAGCACTCGATCACCTTAACCCTTTGATTTGAGTTACTACTCCCATAGGGTCGTCCAATGTACTCAGGGTCAGGAAGGGTCGACTTGGAACAATGGCAGCATCGGAGGAAATTGATGTCCGTGGCCTACGTTGGCTCCAGTTTCATTTTTACTCATAGCTGTTTGCGAGCAAGGGTTGGGTTTTAATTTACCGTATGTTTTTCATTTCTTTTATTCTACTTGGGTCTGCTTTTATGATTTGTTGTTGTTCACGAGGAGATTAGACATATAAAATTATAGGATTAAGTTGTTTGTATATTTAAATTTCATGCCATAAACACAGTTGACATGCAAAACAAAATGGCTGACTACAACCTGGTGAGAAATTAAATTTAAGGTAAATGCGGGGAGAATATTAATTTAAAGGTTTTTCTTCTTAAAAATTTTTATATTTTTATTATGTTTTTTTCTTGGATAAATTTATTTTCCATTTGCCTTGAAGAAGTAGCAGTGGAAATGACAAGTGGCGCCCTGCAGTGATGGCCGAGTTAAATTTGAAATTAATTTCATGATTATTTCAATCTTTTTTTCTTTTTAAATTTTTTTTTAAGAATTATTTTTTTATACATAAATTTCAACATTCAGATTTTTAATTTGTTAATTGGAAAAGTTTAAGTGGTTTACATCCTAAATTTGAATAAATGACAATTTAAATAACAGATGTGGTTAACTTTCTAATTTTTTAAATAATTAATAGTTTGACCTTCACTCTGAGTCAGCACAAAGTGGAAGCCATTTAAATTTATCATTTTTTATTTTATAGGTCTGGAATTAGAAAGACATTTATGCAAAATTAACACATAACAGGTCAAAGGCCTCTTGTAATTTTTATTTGCGAATTACCTGTTGCCCTTCTTCCATCCATGCTTCTTACATAACTAATAATTTCAATGTTATGTAGTAAAATAATTGTATACACATTCGGATAATATTATAATTTTTCTTTTGTGATTTTAAATTGGCGTGAAGAATTGGAGAAAGGCGTTTCCAGCAACAAATTCGTGCAAACTGACAAGTTGAATCATATTTTGATGCGAAAATGGTGCAAATTGAGAAGCATAAATGTTGAAAAGTTGTTGCGCCTCGAGAAAAAAAATAAAAGAAAAAGAACCGAGTCTTTTATTTTGATGGTTGTTTCAAGTATTAAGTTTGCCCTGACCGCAAAAGCTCACCTAAAACTTAATTTGTTGATAAACTCATTGACACAGTTTGAAAGTTTTTGCTTTTGTTTTTCTTTCCCCCTTTTGCTGATTTTCTTAAATGTTTTTCAACTGATGTGGAATTTTTATAGTTTTATTTTTAAAAATGGTGACCCTAAAATGTTGACCTTTGGAGGTCAGTGATTTTCAACTTTTAAGGGAAAAATAACTTTGGACTGACCTGTTAACCTTTTCCTATTTTTCACCAGTTTTTGTTTTTCTCCATTCCACATAGTAAATACCTCGGTACTATTTTTTCCATTTCATCTCCTTATCATCTGGATTTTCACTTTTTACTCACATTATGACATCTTGGGTCGTTTACACTTCATTTTCCCAGATATTGGGATTAGACATTGATTGCGACATTGGTATTAGAGATTTTCTTCATGACCATACACAGTTTTTGATACTTTTTATCATTTCATATCTTAAGTATTTGTTCAAGTTTGGAGACGTATCCTGTTTTTAGAAAATTTGAGATAAAAGTACAAAATCAGCACAAATTCGGTACAAAATTGTTTATTCTGTCATCACATAATTCCGATAAATTCATTGAAAAAATTCTACCTTTAAAGATTTTTTTTTTAAATTCGAAAATCGAGATAAGGCCGTTGATCCTTTAACTATAAGAAAATGGCGGATTTTTTATTTAACCACCTATTTCATAACCTTTTGACTCCGTGCGTGATCCGTTGGAGGTTGCGTGAAATTCGATCAGGCTACTTCGGATGAGGAATGCCATTTTCTTAATCAATTTGAAAAAAATAACTCGAAAATTGAACATTTCCCGCTGCATTTATTTCCTTAAGTAGATACTCGAGATAAATATTTACAATTTTAAATATTTTGATCATAATGTTACATTACGCACTTTCAAAATATTTGCATTTATTTATAACTTTTATTTTCTATTTTTCAGGTTTTTTCAATTTGCTGTTGTAGCATACTTGCTCAGCCTACCCATGGTATGTAAATAACAAACGTAATAAAACCGAATAACATAAAAAAATCGTAAATTTTCAGGTGTCATCTCGGCCCGATCCGGAATCCATATCCCACGTAATTCCCGACGAGATGCCTCAACCCCAACCTGTATTGAGAAGGTACAGCCTTTATAACAGGTGTAGTGGGCAGCATCTACAAATTCCGGGCAAAAATGTGTTTGCGGGTTCTGGACCGTTTGGTAAATTAAAAAATATACCGTAATTCAAACAACTTTTACTTATTTCTATTTTCTCATATAAATAGCTGAATTGCTGGTCCGAGATGTTGGATTCAATAGCACCATGAAAATCCAGGGATACAAATCTAAAGCCTATTTGTGCTTCACCAAAAGGGGAAAGCTCAAAGCAAGGGTGAGAAAATTTTTTAAGAAAAGGAATTTAAAAAAAAAAAAAATAAAAAAATTCAGTACCATATTTAATTTTTATGGTCCTTATAAATATTCTATAAAAAAGAATTTTTTTTGTATTTTTTAAGTGTGATATGAAATTTTAATGTGTTAGATGATAAACTTGGACATTTTTACAACGTGTTTGCCCCTGTCCTGTTCAACGTTTGTCATCATAGTGCGGCACTTGAATTTTATGTCGGGGAGTTGTGTACATTTAATCCAAGACAACTGGCACACTTAAGCAGCTTACAATCTTGTCAGCTGTCTTTGACTTGCTGGTTTTTTTTTTCTTTTACCCTCGTCTGTTTCCTCCTTATCTGCCCTATCAGTACACAGTCGGCCAGCCTCTTGAGAAACCACAAGAGGCCGAGAAGTTTATTACCTGAACGATAAAGTGGCTTCGCCCACGCCTCCTTATGATTCAATTTGGTGGTTGTCAATGGAATTTCCTACCTTTCCATTAATTTCCCCTATCAAGGTTACCATTTCTGCCCCTCCCTTTTCGTGTATTCAATAAAAACACTCACAACTCGATGCGCAGTAACAATTAATTAATTTTTTTTGTTTTTAATATTTTCAGTTCCACTTTGTGCCCGAAAACTGTGTTTTCGAGGAGAAATTAGACGACAACATGTACACAGCTCTGTGGTTAAGAAGGAAAAATAAATTGTGGAAAGTAGGCTTCAATAAGAAAGGACGGCCATTGGCGGGCGATAGCTACAATAAGCGCATTGATCCCACGTGCTTCCAGTTCATGAAGCGACCTCCTATGGATGTCTCATCCACGGCGTCGAACGACGCACTCGAAAAACTGTATCAAAGATCCAGTCAACAACAACAACAACAGAAACATCGGCATCGGCATAGACACCGACTGAGGCTTCATCTGAATGCAGAACTCAAACGTACGAGTACTAGATGAATATTAGGTGCCTAATGGAATTCTAGGGTTAATGCTCAGGGCAAGTGTTGATTGAATAAAGTGTTCCTCATTTTTTCATTTTCATCTGTTAATCAGTTTGTATCACATTGGACATTGATGAACAAACAAGAGAAGGATGTTAGTTCATGTGGTTTATCGTTTACTCGAGATAAATTTCTTGCTGATTCGGTGACATTAAATTACGCTTAACCGGAAGTAAATAAAACCTAGTCTTTAGAAGTACGTACAATGTCCACAGATTTTTCCTCGTTATAAGTGCCAACGATGGGAGGTTTTATTGACTTCTGGATTAACACATCTGGGATTTATTGCCAAGTTCGTATGTGCCAGTATAAATGCTGTGTTCAGAAATATATATAAATATATATTATAAAATTTAAAATAATGTTTGTGTAAATATATGTGCCATCCATTCGTCCATTTTACCGTAATTTGGTATCGTTCGTCTTTGAATACAGAACAAAAGCTAGCTTGAAGATTTAATCATTTCTTATACTAATGAATGTATTTAATATTATTATTATTTTATTATTATTATTATTATTATATTATTATTATTATTATTTTATTACTATTGTTGTTATTATTATTATTATTATAAAAAAATATCATATTGTCATCGATTTGAAATATTCGCAAAAAGGTGGAATGAGTCTCTGCCATTTGCATTTTGTCCCAATGAAAAAGATTGAAAAGAAGTATTTTATACGTCAGTTATTAAAAAAAGAAAATAAATGGTAGCTCTGACTCTTGCCTTTGACTGTTATTTCAGAATCATTTCATGAAATCTGAGTGTATATAGTATAAATTTGTAAATAATGCATCTAGTTATTGTACAAACTATGATACATATTTATTGCGACGTTTTGTATAAAAGAAACAATAAAACCAATTTGCAATAAATATAGGTAGTCACTTTTTATAATAGATATTTTTAAGACACTTTTTTCAGAGGGATAGTGAACTGATGCATTGTCAGGAATTGCCTGTACGGCAAATTCATAAATAATTTATTGAACTTGTGTACCACCACACAAATAAAACATAACCAATTGAATTTGCAATTCTAATTTTGATTACAGTCGGCCAAGTTCACATCCTTTTTGTGATTTTTGAAGAACTCTGTATAATACTCATACCGGATCTAAGTGGCTTCACTCGACCTCACGCAGTTCTTCTTTCTGCTTGAGAAAAGCAGAAAGAACGCATGTAGATAAAGAAGAATTATTTTATTGACAATAAATTGTGCACCAGCGCACCAGTGGTGGACATGTTACACTCTGTTTACTTTGAGTTAAAGAATAGACTTTAATTTGGAACGAAGAGAAATCTCGGTCGATAGGTCCTTCGGTTCACCCTCCCATCAGAAGATTTGGTACGTCAGTGTATGTAGATCACAGTTTGGACACTTGTCACCACCAAGGGCACTTTTGAGGCAAGGAATTAAGGGCAGATCCTCAAGATTGAGAGGCTTAATTTGCCCCACATTCTATTAGTGAGAAGATAATGTTACGACTGAAACCATTCTACCGTAACTACAGCTTCATCTATACCGCTGTCACAGTTCTTCCACCATTATACGGCTGTGATTCAATGTAAGTAGAGAAATATAAATTCAGAAGCTTTGCAAATATCCAGAAAAATCTTCAAAGTAGGAGTATGAATCGACATGAATTACAAAAATAATAGAAGTAAGTTTTATATTAATTAATTAATTTTTATTTAAATAACAGGTAATAAAGATTTATGGATATTTTGATGATTTTATTAACTCCACAATACCAATGTGGTAGATGCTTGTATGTACAAAACTACGTAGATTTTTTAATGTCTTCATTTTCATTAGCTAAAAATACATTAGGATTATTTTTCATCATTTCTAACAAAATTTCCGTAGCGCTCTTCTCTTTAGGGCGGCACACGGAAGATTCTTCGTCTGGAAAACTGGTTACATTCCATCGCGTAGGCATATTTGTATATGGTGTCCACGTTCCTTGAATGCTCGGTACATTTGAATGCATCATTTGTAGCAGACGTTCGACTGGATAACCGGAACCATTTTTTAAATATTCAATCCATTTTAC